>JAOXNJ010244496.1:0-15209 GCA_028566655.1 Metis holothuriae | reverse complement strand
GTTACCGGGTCTATTTCAAGCAACAACCCGGCGTTCTGATCATCCTTCTTTGTGGCGGCGACAAAGGCAGTCAAAAACGTGATATCACGAAAGCGCTGTCATTATCAAAGGAGCTATAGCATGGCGCTTAAGACAACACCTTTCGATGCAGCGGAGTATTTGGACACTCCTGAGTCTCAGGCTGAGTTGCTGACAGAAGCCTTTCAGTCCGGTGACGCAAATTTTATCAAAAATGCACTGGCGACCGTAGCAAGGGCTAAGGGCGTCCGTGAGATTGCGGAAACCGCCGATTTATCGAGACAAGGCATCTACAAAAGCCTTTCCGATAAGGGTGACCCAAAGCTCTCGACATTGATGGGGATTATTGGAGGAATGGGAATGTCAATTTCCGTTTCGCCCACGCCAACGAGCGATTGATCACTTCTTCCTCACCTCAGCCTTAATCACGTCAAGCGCCCTTTTCTTCATGTGCTCAAATTCAGGCCGCAAGAATGGCCGTGCCGCCATCTTGCTGGTGCCATATTCAAGAGTGCGGGCATAAGGCACATTTGAGCCCACTTGAACCGCAACTGAATTCTTAAGACGCTTGGTGACTTCCGCGATGCTCTTGCTCAAGGTCTGGGTGACCTTGTGCGGCGGCTCCCCAGGCTTTGACGGATTGGTGCCATCAGCATTGCTGGTGTTGATTGACCGCCGGATGCCGTCGCGCGTGAGCACGCCAATTTGCTTGGCACCACGCTCAATGCCAGCGAGCAGCCGTGAGCGAAATCTGGCATCGTTGACTTGGATTTTCACCGCTAGATGATCCTACGGCATTCAGCGGCCACATAAGGCGCGTCGGCATTGCTGATAACGTTCGTCACCTCGAATTTTTGACCGGCTGTTTCGATGATATCCTTGATCTCGATGACCGTGCCTTTGCCAAACCAAATCGAGACCTTACGGGTGGCGTCTTCTTGCCCAGCAACAGCAGAAAGCTGGCCAGCCCGGGCCAGACCCAGTCTCGCGGGAATGCCAGTCATAACCGGTTGAATTGTGCCTTGCTCCCAGCGGCCATTGGTGAAGGTTTTGGCCGCGCGTGAGATGGTGGCTGTGTCTTTGAGCAGGTGGGTGATGCTCATGGGTGCCGGACAAGCCGGTATGTGGCCGCGATTTGAGTGAGTAAGGCCGCTTCAGGCAGGGCGCGCCCGCCATTGCCTGCTGATTGGGCTGCCGTGTTCGCATAAGTGACCGCATAATCGCCTATGCGTTCAGAAACCTTGGCGCCCGTGGCTCCATGTTCCAGCGCTTCCTTGGCGGCAGCGGCCACGGCACCCTGAACCTCAAACGGCAGATGAGGGCCGTCTGGCGGGTTTTCCCAATCTGGTAAGATATAACCCGCTGTGTAATCTGCTTTGATCTCAACGCCCGGTGATGTTGCGCCGGGGCAGGTCAATCTGATCACGGAATTGGCACCATCGGTAATCGCGAAATCCTGGCCTTCCACTAGGTCCACACCATTGATAGCCAGCTGGTGCAATTCGATAAGCGGCGCCCGGCTGAGGAACAACAGCCTGGGAAAGCGCGCAGGGTGCCATTGCTCAATGACACCCTCACGCGCCAAAACACGCCCAGCGATACGCTCAAAGAGCGCCGATTGAAACTGAGCGAATGCCAAGAGCTGATCCTGGTCCGCACCTTCGGGCCGGGATTGCTCGAGTAACGTCGCGCTGGTTAAAAGCCGCGAAGGTGCGGGCGAAACAACGGTTAGGTTAGACATCGCAACCGGGCCTATTTGTTCTCCGGAGCGCGTCGTTTCTTGTTCTCAGGTGCGGGCAGCTTTTTGTTTTCCGGCGCTTGGTCTGTGGCTTTGGCGTCAGTTTCCCCCGCCTCACTGCCGTCATTCACAATGTCTGCAGGAGGCTCTTGCCCAACGGCCTCAATATGGCCGCTCTCAACCAGTGAATCTGGATCAATCACACTGCCAGCAAATGATACTTCCTGGCCTCTGGCAAGAGCTTGGACGGTAATGCCGTCAAACGCCGCTTGAAACGGCTTCAAGACACGATACTGCATGATTTGTGCTCCAAATGGGAAAGGCGGGCCGGAGCCCGCCTGTGATAGGAGATGCCGCCTTATGCGGGCTCGGGCATGAGCGCGCCTGGATAGAGCAGCGCCGTGGCACCAACCGTGGCATTGCCGGTATTGGCGCTTGGCTGCACCTTAATCCGTACATAGCGCTTGGTGCCGGTGAGATAGCCAACCTTCAAAGCTGTATTGTCATCACCGCTTGTGAAGCTGGCGTCACCGAGCACCACGTCCGGTGAGGCTTCCGCCTCGTCGGACATATCTGGCGCATCGCCCTCAAACAGCTTCACTGCGAAGGTTGCGTCTGCGTCGTTGAGGGCGCCCGTCTGGACCACAAACAGGCAAGATGTGAAGCCCTGCAGGTCGATAGGATCACCCTCGCGCAATGCGCTATCCGCCGCCGTAGCGGGTGCCAACGCAGTGCGGACGGCGACGGCGCTATGGAGTTCGTGATTGGCTTTCATGGCTTATGCACTCGCCTTCAGAAGCTTAAGGGCTTCATGTTGAACAACGTCACCGCCTACGCGCTTGCGCGAGTAATAGAGAATTTTGGGTTTGGCGGTGTATGGATCGCGAAGGGTCGAAATACCCAGCCGGTCAACGATTTGATAAGCTTCCTTGAAGTTACCAAAGGCAGCAACCAGAGCGCCAACAGCTGGGACTGGCATATCTGCAGCCATACTGACTGGATAACCCGCCAGCGTTTGAGGCTGCTTTTCGGTAAGGCCTGGCCGCCACAAATATTGGCCATCCGCATCTTTGAGCAGCATAACCGCCAAGACCACTAGCCGGTTCATGAGCCAATTGGCGCCAGACGTCATGTATGGCTCTTTCAGGCTGAACGGCAGGGATTTGATAGCATCAGCGGTGATCGTGCCATTTTGACCGGTGCCGACCTGCTCAATCCATCCGCGCCCAGTAGATGAGCCGCTAGCTGGATATGAGAGAATGCCCCGGGGTTTTGCAATACCGTCGCCGGTTACAAAGGCGCCGTTCTCCATCCGCGAGAACTTATCCGCCACCTTGTTGGCGATCCATCCTTCCAAATCAATAGAAGCGTCTTCAACCAATCGCTGCGTGGCGGCCGGCTGAGCATAAACTTCATGCACCGGAATGGACAGCATGCCGGTTTCTGCATTGTCAGTAACCGGGCGGCCCTGAGTTTCACCAACCCAGCCAGCTGAAAATTCACCATCATCATAAGGCGCTTCATAGCGGTCACTGCCGATGGTGATCACTGACGCCAGCTGGCGCATCGGTGAGCTTTCAAAGACGCGCGAGCGGATACGGCTATCCATGGAAGGCGGCACCCAAAATCCGCCAGCAGGATCGCTGCCTTCTTGGAGCAGCTTCAGTTCAAGATCGCCAAGCGCCCGCTCATCACGGCGCAGATACATTTTGAAGCCCTGATTGAACGCCCGGAATTCATCCAGATTGACACGCTCGGCTGTGGGTTCGTTGCCGATCTTCATCTCGCCATTGGATGATTTGCGGACGCGTTCCCACTCAATCGCGGATTTGACTTCATCGGCTTGACTACCGGGATCTGAAGCGCGCCGTTTCAGTGCGGTATCCACCTCGTCCTGGCGCTTTTTATGCTCTTCAAGGCTTGCTTCAATAGCCTCCTGCTTGGCCAGAACTGATTCCTTGAGCGCAATGATGTCAGCGTCCAAATCGGTTTTGCCGTCAGCCGCAGCTTTACGCACTGCTTCAAGATCAGTTTTGAGGCTATCCACCATCTCTTTGTGGGAATCGCCAATTCGGCTGATTTCCCGTTTGATTTCGTCGACCACCTTCTGGTCGGCTGTGGGATTAGGCATAATGCCCTCCAATTCAGGTTTGACCTTAAACCACCGAGCGCAACTCGCTCAGCAGTCCGCTAAGATCGACCTCTGGAACCTCCCGTTCCTCTACTGCCGATTTGGCCGCCGCCAGTGCGGGCCATCCGCCAGCGACAATCGCGTTCACGGTGGCGTCGTCGAGACCTGCATCCCGCAGATATGCCTCAACGCCGTGGCTGGCGATTGCCTTGGCTGAATCTCTCGAGAACCCGGCGCGCTCTCGCAACAACGTCTCGAGCTGCCGGATCGTTTTGACTTCGCTGATACCTTTGACGCTATCCACGCGGGCTGCCGGATTGGCTGGGAAGGAAACGATTGAAACCTCCATGAGCTCAACAGTCTCCAGCTCCCGCACGCTGTGCTCGTCGTCGTAGCGCCATTTCTGAGTTCGAAATCCGATGGAAAGACCGGCGCGGCCTTTGCTTTTGAGAAACCGGTAAGCCCGAAGCGCCAGCTGGTCAGGGTGATCGCCGTCGATCCAGAGGCGGCCTTTGACGCGCAACCCTTGATCATCCTCCCGCATTTCGAGCCACTCGCCGATGGGGCTATCACCGGCGTGCTGCCACAAAAGTGCGGGCCAGGTATTGTCCAGGCCGTGCTGGCGCAAGCTTTCCGAGAATGCACCTTTGACTACGATATCATCATAGGAATCGCGATTGCCAAAAATGGAGCCGTAGCCGGTGAATTCACCGGTCTCCTGAACGCTTTTGACTTCAAGGGGCCGCGCGATGTGATCCAAGGGGCTATTCCCGCGAAATGCTGAAAAACTGCTACCCCAGTGCCTATCGCCCGTTACCCGGAAAGGTATTCCGAAAAGCGAGATCGATGCGCGCCTTCTCCTGGTCACGCAACGCTAGGATCGCCTGCTCTTCCTGCTTATTGAACGCTTGAACCAGCGCCGCCTTAAGCCTGTCCTCATAGCCCATGCGCCGTAAATCACCCGCTTTCCACTCTTCAACGGCATCCAATTTGCCGGCTTTTTTGTTGGGCACGGACAGGGCCAAACAGCGGCAATTGATGTCTTGGGCGGCAATCCCAAAGCCGCCAGGATATTCCGCCGTTGATCCGGTCAATGGATCGGTGAAGCGCTCATCAACACCGACAACCTGCCTATGCATGGCCTGATGGCTATCGCGGGCGCGATCATCAACTGTGGTCAGCCATTCCTTGTGTTCAATGCCCGCTTGGACCATGCCCCGGACTGCACCGAAATTGGCCGCCCTCACAGTCTCTGTGCGGGCGATGACAGCGGCCCTTTCCGTTGTTGCCTCTTTAAAGACCTCGCGGATACGGTCGATCTGCTGGGTAAAAGTTGCGCCATCTTCGACGGCTTGTGCCAACGCTTCGGCCAATTGCTTGCGAGTCGTTGCCCCAACCAGGTCGCGGATGCGTGATCCGCCAAACATGCGCATGAATTCTGCGACTTCGGGATCATGAACATCGAACGCGATAGAAAGTTCAACATTGTCGATGGCGTATTGGCCGAAGTCACGCAGGGCTTCCAGAATGACCGGGATGGAAACGGCGATCATAAATTCATCATCGAATAGGCCGGGTTCTTCATCCTCCTCAGCCTTGCGCTCTTGGCCTGCCCGGCTTTTTTTACCGTCTTCTTGATCGCTGGATGCGGGGCGCATGATTGTGGTCTTGTAAGTGTCGCCACCTTCACTGGCGGGTTCATAATCTAGAGCCTCACGAGCCTCATCCCGGGTGATAAGTCCGCTTTGATATTCTTGGACCACATTGGATCTGTGGGCCGCGCGGCGCTGCGCCAAAGCCGGGATTTTGTCGATATCAAAGCGAAGATTGATTTCTTCACGGTAGAGGTAGGAGAACCAGATCGATAGATCAGCAAAGACCGTTGTAGCCATCGGGATAATGGTGTTTTCCCACAACTCAAGGTAGGCGCTATCGCGATTGGCATAGGTGGCCTCTCCCGGCACGACTAGGACGTGGGGAACGCCATAGGCTGCGCAAATCTCACGCGCGTTTTGCTGACTACCCTGCCAAAAATCCAGCTCCCGGGGTGAGAGCATCAGGTTCTGATAAGTCCAGCTATCGCCAAGAACAAGAGGGAGCCCGCGGCGCGACGTGTCGGTATAACGATCCTTGACCGCTTCCGCGACGATATCAATTTGGTTTTCATCCAGCGGGACCGTTACGCCGTTGACAACCGGCGGAGAATAGATGAATGCGCCGGATGGCCTTGCCTGATTTTGCAACAACGCCTGGTTGTGATTGCTTGCTGAACTGTGCTGATCAATCGCTTTCATGGCAGGATGGGCGGGGGCCATTCCATACCAATCATCCAGGGGGTGGAAC
Organism: Metis holothuriae; assembly: GCA_028566655.1. Classification (NCBI taxonomy): domain Eukaryota; kingdom Metazoa; phylum Arthropoda; class Copepoda; order Harpacticoida; family Metidae; genus Metis; species Metis holothuriae. The sequence continues at coordinate 8,979 of JAOXNJ010244496.1, read as the reverse complement.
TCTTTAACGTGAAAAACTGAACCCATGCCTGTGGCGGGGTCTGTCTCAAATTGGTGAATTCTACCGCTATCGGCTTTGTATTGATAACCGCCTGGCAGGCCGTACTTGCCTGGAACAATTGTAACCCGGTCTGGCCTTAGCACATAAAGCTCTTGGGGTTTCCTGCCATTATTGGCGGTAACAGCCTCGGCGAATAAATTGCCCGTTATTCGCAAACTGGCTATGGCCTCATACAACCAACGATAACCCGATTGCATCGGTGCCGTTTTGCGAATGAGGCCGGTCAACGGGTGATTATCCGCAACCTTACCTCGTCTTTCCACAAAAACAGAAAGCGTGCTAACGCCACGTGCCACGATATCAATGCAGCGGAAAGAAATAGCGTTTTTGCAATAAACCTCGCGCGCAAAAGCATCATAGCGGTCGGGCGTCCAAATCGGCTGACCTACGCCATGGGGCACGAGCATGTCGCCTATGGCGCTACTTTTTAAGCTGAAGTGGCTGGTGCTTGAGTGATTGAAACGAGCCATAAATCCCGCCTGCGATGAATTGGCGGAACTATGACGTTTCACGTCCGGTTAAGCGTCCGAAATCAAATAGCGCTCGCTCATTCTTCCTATGTTAGAAAGGCCATTCACCGCACATGGATGCGCCGCCCCAACAGCCCATGACTCAAATGTAGCCAAGCATCCGCCGCACAGTCCACAATGTCATCATGCGCGCCGACCGGAAAATTCGCGAATTCATCAATCAACACGTCATTCCAATCGGCTTTGACCATCTTGATATTGCCTGCCTCAATGGCGGCCGCTAGCGGTCTAGCACGCAATTCTTTGCTCTGATCGGGACGGCTAGGGTAGCAAGCAAAGCCAGCGAGCAAGCGCTGCATGGATTGCGCAACCCATTTGCCCGAGCTGCCAGGTTCCTGCTCAACCAGGATGCTCGTGCCAATGCCATCCGCCCGTGCGGTGTTGACCAGCGCTTGCTCCACAGCGAGCGGCGAGACTTGTTTTCGCCATATGTCAACAATCCACGCCTGGCCTTCCTTGAAGGCCATCTTTAGGCCTACGGTCCAATCACCGTCGCCTTCGGTGCCAGCAAAGTCCCAACGCCTGCACATGACGACGTCGCGCGGGTAATCGCTAACGATCTCGATCAGGTGAGGCTTGAGAAAGCCGCCGCCGCGCGGGGCTGGACGTTGTTGCAGCTGCCCGGCTGTCCCGAAGCTGCCGAGTGAGGCTTTGACTTCATCCACTTGCGGCCGGCTAAATCGCTCCGGAAACAAAAGCTCGCCTTCAGCCGTTCTTGGATCGGTGAAGCCTATGGACGTTGAGCACCGCCGGTCAGGCTCGAACTCCATGGGCAGCATCAAATGTTCGTAGCCAAGGTCTTTGGACAGGATGATGCCTGATGTGTCTTTTTGATGAAGCCGCTGCATGATCACGACAATGGCGCTTTCGTCATCGTTTAGGCGCGTGGGTACAGCTTCAAGAAATGTGAATTCAGCAGCCTTGCGCTCAGCTTCACTTTCTGCGCCATCCACGGACAAAGGATCATCGAGAATGACGCGATCACCGCGAGAACCTGTGAGACTTGTGAAGGCCATAGCTTCGCGCTGTCCTGTCTGATCATTCTCAAACTTTGTCTTGGCGTTCTGATCGGATGTCAGCGTTATGGGCCAGCGTTTTTGATACCAATCCGATTGGATCAAGCGGCGGCATTTGAGATTGTCCCGAGTGGCCAAATCCTGCTTGTGAGCGGTGCCGAGATACCGCTTTGTTGGGTCCAGGGTCCATTCCCAGGCGGGCCAAAAGACGCCGGTCATGAGGCTTTTTGAGAGGCCTGGCGGCACATTGATCAAGAGCCTTTTGATTTGTCCGCTCGTGACGGCCTCAAGGTGATCACAGATGGCATCCATGACCCAGCCCCATTTGAGCTCCCGCTTTTTTTCCAAAACATGCCAGGACACCTTAACAAACGCCGCCAGACTTTCCGCGCTATCCAGTCTGTCGAGTTCGATTAAGCCCTGTTCAGGATTGTTCAGAGCGGCGGCTAAGGATTGCTCTAACGTTGGCCCGCTCATCCGCACTCAGCTTTCTAAGATCAATCTTGTGTTCGACATTGATGGGGCCGCCATTGGTGCCCGTGTGCTCGCGAACTTCAGTCGTCTTCCAGCCCAGCCGCGTTTTGGCGAGAAAGATCAAAATGCGCGAGTCCCCGGCCTTGACCTTCTTCATCAATCCATCAACGATCATGACGCTGGTATCCATCTCGCCCCGGTCCAGCTCATCCCTGAAATGCAAACGAAGTGTTTTTGCGTCGATGGATTTGCCCGTGTGAGGGTTTGCAATGGCCCGGCAGATATCTTCTTGTTTGTGGCCCGCAATGGCCGCCCAGCGGACATAAGCGCGATCATGTGGCGTTGGGGTGAACTTGGGCTTTCCCCGTCCGCGCTTGGGCGGCGGCTGGGCCTTACCTTTAGCAGTTTTGCCGGTCGTCTTTTTCCGTGACGTGGGCATCAGAGCTTAATCGCCACATAGACCCAGCAGCCCTCAGCGAGCCGCTTTTGAACCAGCCGGCACCTACGCTTAGGCGCAATGACCTCTTTGATATGACCACAGGGCCGCATGACAGTGTTGGGTATCTCGCCCAAATGATGAGCATGCTCAGCCAGCCGGTTCACTTGCGGGGATTTGGCCCTGTCGGCAGCGATCAGCCCTTTGTGGTAGATGACGGCTTCGCCAGGTGCTGCGCGCCGGGACCAGCCGTCGAGCTGGATGGCGGTGTGAACGCGCCTCAATCGAAAAGATCACCCTGTTTCACGATGTCCAAATCCTCAACGTAAGCGATCAGCTCCTCGAGTGCTCGCTGTGCGTCTTGCGGCTTCATCCGCTTAAGCTGCATGGAGGCTTTGAACGCCCATGGATGCAGGCCGTCATCTCTGGCCGCTTGCCGGATGGCTTTGGCTTGTTGCGCAAACGCCCGCTTTTGCGCCTCAATCTGAGCCAGTTTTTCCGCATGCTGGAAAATGAGGGGGCGGTCGTCGGCTTGCTTCATGCGGGCTGCGAGATGCTCACAATTGCGGCGGTTATCGTTGGGCAGTTTTGGGCGGGTGGCGGTTGGCATGCCTATGCCACTTCATTCACGGACTGGATTCTATAATCCATCCAGCAAAGTCGCCAAATCTAAACCATTCATGAGCCTCCTCACCTAGCAATGGAGCTGGCGAGATAGGGCGTTGAACGCCGCCTAGTGACAGTTCTTTCGCAATGATGTCTTTTGGGTCGGCTCCTGCTGCCAATTTGGCAGCAATAGTCAAACGGCTGGTGACGATGGATAAATACCCGCCTGGCGGTTGGCATCGATCAAGTACAACGATCACGCCCCCAGGTTTTAGCGATTGTTTGAGTTTCGTGACAAAGTCTCGTCGGTCAGCTTCGGCCATGAACATCAGCACGAGAAAGCACACGGCCGCATCAAAGGGTAAAATGTCTATTTCGAGCGCATTGGCAATCAACAGGTTTTCAGGCTGAGGCCCTTTATAGGCATCCCGCATAACCTCTGCCGCATCGACGGGGATCAATTTTGCCTCTCGCTCAAGCAACGTCGCCTCTATTGCGCGGCCAATATTGCCGGTTGAGCACCCAAAGTCATAGACAGTGCCGCTTTTTGGCAGGTAATGGCGCACAATTTGGGATGTTGCGTTTGTCGCCAAGTCATACCAAGGCAATTGTTCTCGCACATGACTATTGAAGTTCTTAGCCACGTCGTGGCTTTCGAACGTCCAGCGCTCTGGAACTGCAAATTCAGTCATGAGGCAGGTATCCAAATGATCGCTTCAGCTCAGAGTTGTAGAATTTAGTTGGCGAAGCGATGAGCTTGGATAGCGCTTTGGAAGCGCCAGAAGCGCCTTGAAATGTATCCTTTTTTCGATTGATTACCCATTTGGGCAAGTGGCGCGAGGCTATCGATTTGAGCAGCCCTTTTCCAACAGGTGATTGTTTTTTACCCAATCCAATAGCGCACTCAACCAAATCACGTTGCATGAAAGGTAAGCGGCATTCAACCCCGTGAGCCATAAAGACCTTGTTGCAACGAACAAAGTTTCCTCGAGCCATCTTGGCCAAAGCATCGCGACGCAATTTGATGACTTGGCTTTCTTTTGCTTTCGAAGCCTTGATAGCGAAGTCACCATAACCGCCAAATAGTTCATCCGCCGCTTCGCCTGATAAGCAGGCCTTAAAGCCTTCGGCCCGAACAGCTTGAGCCAATGGCAGGCATAGGGTGGCGATCTCGATTTGGGCTTTGCTGTTTATTTCAACGCTGTTCAATGCGCTAACAGCAGCGGTCTCAGAGACCGTCGCCCGCGCTTCGATTAGCTTAATTCCGAAATCAGCGCATAGGCGGCGGGCCGCGATCAAGTCAGGTGATCTGTCGTCAAATACGCATGTAAAAGCCGCAATATTGCTGTTCAATTCTGAAGCCAACGCCAGAATTAGACTGCTGTCCAATCCGCCAGATATCAAGCATGCGATAGGGGCATCGGCATCGAAACGCGTTTGCACGCCTGCTTTGAGGCGATTGTAAATGAGCCGTTCTGCCAGCCCAGTGCTAGCCGGTTTGGCGACGTACCACGGCTTAACTTGACCGGCCTTTAGATCAACATAGTGCCCTGGCGGTATGCTGATTGGTTTGACCCTTGGGGGAAAAGCCTTTCGTTCAGACGCCCAGATAAAGCCACTGCGCGCTTTTGCGATATAGATTGGCACTTCGCCAAAGGCATCGCGCGCAACAACCCGCATATTGCCGGATGACCAGGCAAACGCAAACATACCATCAATGTGGTTCAGACCGTCCAAGCCATAGCGATCCAATATGGCCGCCAATACTTCTGTGTCGCCCGTTGTTTTAAATTGCACTCCATCTTGCTGCTTAAGTTCCTCCCGAAGCGCTATGTGGTTCCAAATTTCGCCATTGAAGGTCAAAGCGCTCTCTCTATAGCCGAACGGCTGCGAACTTGCAGAGCTTAGATCGACCATTGCAAGCCTAACATGACCATGGATCATGCCGCCCGTATCTTTCAGCCCTCGGCCATCAGGCCCACGATGCGCTATTCGATCAAGCATTTGCTCAATCAAGCCGGGTGGGCACCCAACACCGCCAGCTAGGCCGCACATTTGGCAAGCACCTGATCGCGAATAGTAGAGGCGATATAGCTCATCATGACTGGAGGCACTGCCCGGCCGCAGCGCTCCCATTGCTGCTGATAGGTGCCGGTCATAATGAAATCATCGGGGAAGCCACAAAGGCGCTTGAGCTCTGCAATTGAGAATTTCCGCTTCTCAAATGGGTGTGTAGCTCCAGCGGTGCTGGAGGGTGCTGACGCCTGCAGGATTGTAGGGCTTGGCTTGTCAGGGTGCGCTCTTACGAGATTGAACCGGTTTTGATCAGCCTCGCCAAGCTTTAGCTTTTCCCAGCGATCACCGATATCGTAACGGCTGATGTCGGTTTCTTTCTCCACCCGAAAATGCAGGCTATTGATTGAGTTGACGCCCACAGTGATTGCCGGACATGGCCTATTTGCTATATCGCCCGCGCCAAACTTTCCGCTTGTGTCATGGGTAGCTTTTGAAATCCAAGGCAGCGCATCACGGACAGTGTAGCGATAGCCGAGGGGCTCTGGATGAGCTGGCTCGACACCAAGATCGTTTCGAACGCCAACAAAAATTGTGCGCCGCCTTGACTGGGGTACGCCTAGCCATTGCGCATCAAGCACCTTACAGCTGACATTGTAACCACATCCCTTTAACGCTCTAAGGATCTCTATGAAATAGCCCTTTGCTGTTCCCTGCACCAGCCCACTGACGTTCTCCGCAACAAAAATCTTGGGCTTGATGTCAGACAGAATCCGGGCAAACTCAAAAAAGAGGTCATCTGTTCGCTGAGCCTTGTCTGAATACTTCTTGATCTTGCCCCACCCCGCTTCACGACTGCCAGACGCTGAAAACGATGCGCATGGAGGCGATCCGTCCAATAGGTCTAGCTCGCCCGGTTTCATATTGATTGCATCGAGAATATCCGCCCCTTTGACGGTTCGTATATCCCGGCCATCAACAATTGTATAAGGCGCCTTGTTAGCATTGTAGCATTCGCGTGCAGCATCAATGAACTCTGAAGCCCAAAGGACTTTGAAGCCTGCCATGCGATAGCCTGTCGAGCTGCCGCCACAGCCGCTGAAAGTTGAAATGGCATTAAATCCATTCCAGGATATGGCTCTGATTTCATCCATGGAGGGAACAGCATATCGCGGCTTCTCCGAAGCTAACTTTGTCATCGGCTTTTTCCGCTCCAGGTATAACCACATTTCGGGCACTTGTGCTCAGTGTCGATACCTTCGTCGAACTCTGGGAATTCGTCGGGCGAGTCTGTATCGGCCAGACCATTTAGCGCTAAGTCGAGCGTGTCTTGGTCAAACCCCAACAATTCCAAATCCAGCGTTGGATCATTGGCCAGCTCCCGAAGTTCCAGCCCCAGCAGCTCGTCATCCCAACCCGCATTCAAGGCCAGCTGATTATCCGCCAAGATCAGCGCCCGCCTTTTGGTATCGGAAAGACCGCCAACAACGATAACTGGCACGTCAGCCATGCCAGCTTTTTCTGCAGCAAGAACACGCGCATGGCCCGCGATGATGTTGTTATCCTCATCGATAAGGACCGGGTTGGTAAAACCAAACTCACGGAATGAACCCAAAAGCTGCGCGATCTGTGTCTCGCTGTGCGTCCTTGCGTTCCGGGCATATGGTATCAAGTTGCCGATAGATCGTGATTCACCTTTGCTGTGAACGGTAATCTTCTTGGTCATTGAAACGTTTCCCTAAGAATCAAAAAAAGCGGCCTCAATGGACCGCTCGCAACACTTTTAGTTGATCTCATTTAGCGAATTCATTTTTTGGTTGTCAATATTTGATATATCTATACCTAAAAAGGTCATTTGTCCGTTGTCATGGGAATTAATGATGATAAAATGCCTTCTCAACAACGGAGAATAGAATGCAAAATGAAATAGCGTTACGCACAAAAATCGGTGATTTAGTTGACTCATTCAACGCTATAATTGCGGAATTGGAGTGTGCACATGAGCAAATTTCTTTAATAAATCAGAATATCACGAAAAGCTGTCCAGGATCATTCTTAGAATATGAATTGCGCTTGAAACATGGAGAGCGCGATATCGATTTTAGGATTTCTGTAAAAAGAGAATTCTGGAAATATGCACTAAATTTATGCGGCGTGTCTCGTATAATTGGATCTTCACAACGCTTGGAGCTTGAAGCAGCGCTCAATAATCCACCTGCCTTCACTGTTGAAAATATTACCGCCACACTTGAGAAATTCGCGGCAAATCCCATTGATGTTTATGCCCGTTCATTACGCGATATACTCAAAAGCCTGAGGTGGGAATACGTCACCAATGGGCGCCTTTGCCGTTTCAAAATCCAGCACAAGTTCATTGTCGACTATGCGGTTACCGCGGCTTGGGGGGGAATGAGCTGGCAATTGGCCGGATGTTCCCATATTGCCGCCAAACGTGATGTAATCAACGACTTAGACATACTTGCCTGCAATTTGATGGGCAAGCGGCGTGAATTCGCTTTCATTGACCAGGTGTCAGGCGCCATGGCAGAGGGTAAAACTTCCTTCGAAAATGATTTTCTTAAAGTTAGATGGTTCAAAAAAGGAACTGTTCACCTTTGGATCAAAAACCCTGCACTCGTTGACAACTTGAACAGGCTTTTGGCCGCGTCAGGAGAAAGTGAAATACCAGCCGCTGCGTGATCCCGCCTTAGTTCGAAGTGTTGGTATTCTCTAGACTCAAGCATCATAGACTGCCGCCAAATGATCCAGCCCCACCCGCAGCACCACAGCCACATCCCCTGACGCCATAGCAATCCCTTGCGATTTCGAAAGCTCACGGGCCAGCTCGGCGAGACCCCGCTCGTGCAGCACGACCTGGACGGTCACCAGACGTGTGTCATCACCCAAAAGCGCCCTTGAAGCCTCCTGGAAGCGCTTGGCAGCCTCCACAGCTTCCACGTGCTTGGGCACCCCTGGCCGCCCGTAAGGCGTGCCATGAGTGACTACCGCTGGTACGGTTATGGACCCGCCTTTGATCCAATCCTCATACCACGCCAGTCCCGCTTCCAGCTGGTGGTGGTGCTTTATCGAGCGCGGGAAGAGGGAGCGGAGTTTATGGGGCAATTTATCCATTCCCCGCTGTAGATGCCCGAACAAGCGTTTGGATCGCAGCATTGTAGCCGCCATTCCTGTAAGGCTCTGGCAAGCTGCCCAGAATACCACACATCACACTCAAGAGTGCCATCAGTATGTCCTTGTCCGTGGTTTCTGGGTGGCACTTTTCCAACTCCTGAAGGCAGCGGATAAGGGCCCGCTCAGCCGTTGTTAGTTGGGTGCTGGTCTCATAGTTCACGCCTTCAAGCGCGGCCGCTTCCTGGGCGCTTGCAGAAGCCGTATCAGGCGCAGCTTGATGCTCGGCGCCTTCAAGTTCGACATCGTTCAAAGGCACCAAAACCTTGAACCATTTTGAGCGGGATGTGCCGCCAATTTCGACAACGCTTTGCTCTTCCAGCTCGCGCATGAGCTTGTTGATGGTTGGTATCTGCAGGTCCATCGCATCCGCCAAAAGCCTTGCCCCAAATGGCTGCGGCAGGCGTTCCGCATGTTCGAGGGCGTTGTATAGCCTCGGTGTCAGCGTCACCCTTTTTTGCTGTAAGCTCATGATTTGAAATCCTTTTATAGACGGGAAATATTCAAACTAGGCGGCTTGAGACGGCTCGAATGAATGCTGGTTATGGCTTTCAGCGGCTCCCGCTTTGGCCCGCATTGTCTTGCCAAGCTTGATCAATGCGGCAGCGGCGGCGCAGGGTTTGCCGTTTACGCTTCCATGCGCTTCGAGCTCCGC
>JAOXNJ010244385.1:0-15210 GCA_028566655.1 Metis holothuriae | reverse complement strand
TGATATACCTAAGAGATGATAATTAGGAGAAAGCAATATGATAAAAGTGACGGCAAGTGGTTGGTAACAATGAAAAGGAAGTGATAACAACTGATAATAGCTCCTTTTTCAACTACAATGAGATCAATCAAAGCACCGAAAATAGCGAAGCTAGTGATCAAAGAGTACAAAGGTAGTAAAGTGATAAAAGAGGAGTTGGATAAAATGGGATGTGGATAAAAGCAATAAAAATGGAGCCAAAATAACCCCCCCAAAAATTTACTTGTAAGTCAAATCCCTAATATGTAGTAGAGAGAAAGCAAGGCACATTGGTGAAGTTAGTATTCCAGTGAGTAATGATAAAGTAGACAAGTTGTCATAAAATCGACAGAGAACACTTGTAAAGTGACTCATCCCTCCCACCTGTCATATCCAAGTCGGATTGTAAAAACACACATTTTTTGTGTGTGCGTTTTTGTGGAAAAGTTACTGATAATGGAGCAAGGTCATTGTTGTCAAGGCTGTACTCAAGGTCGGACAGCTTCGATTCTGGCCAGCAACAACAATCGACAGCTTCACTGTAGTATAGAGCATGATGTAATCAAGTCGATCGACATTACAACAGAGTCCATAATTGTTGCTAATTGTTGTTTGGCCTTAAAAAAGAATTGGCCGATAAGAAGAGAAGCCTAAAGGTCACACAAAACACTACTTATCTACATAGTATACTTAGAGTAAAACGTCTTTTTTGCTATACTTCCTATATTGTAGAATGTACATATAGCAAAAATGAACTAGACATCCCTCTAAATGATACATTTCTACCAGCTTAATGCGTGTACACATGACAACATAAGTTCTGTGGACACGTGACTTCCAGCTGCCTGAATAGGCCTGAATAAGGCCCATACACGTGACGTGTATACGAAATGTAGGTATGTACTTTGTGTAGCAGCTGTCGTCGACGCCCTTGGGGCCAATGTCAAGGTCTTTTTCCTTCATTACAATGGCATTAGAGCAGTTCCAGGGCAGAACAGCCGAATTTTCCCAATACTCAGTCCTTAATATTCTTTCATATTCACTCATAATATGCTACTAAATGAAGCACTACATATTTTACATATAGTATGTACTGGAGAAGTTAAGAATTAAGTAGCTAGAAGAGGAAAGGAGAAGAAAGTCAGGGGTTACGAGCACGAAGGAGCAATGAATGAACCTAGGTACAAATAGGTAGTTGACATGAATCCGATAATAAAGATTGTCTTAGAAGAGAAAGCGCAATAATCGGATCAATAAAGAAGGAGTCAGACAAGTTCAAAAATAAGAACATTCAAATATATCATCAATATACCCAATGTGTACATCCAAGTAATGTGTTTTGTTATAGAGTAGAGGATGGCTGGCGTAGAAAGCCGCGGGGCGCGCCCGCTTGACGACACGGAGTCTGAGGTCGTGGCCCCCAGTCGCGAGTCGGACGCCATGACGGTGGGCACGGCCGCGGAGTTGTCGGAGTCGGAGCTCTCCTCGGACGAGCTGTTGGAGGACGCCGCCTTCATGGAGGCCATGAACCTCAGCAGACAGGAGCAGCAGCGGCCGCGACGCCGGCGCCAAAACGTGGGCTCCGGCGGCCTGGCCAGACAACTCTCCTTCAAGAAGGCCATGATGGACAAGGCGTTGCACGACGCCACGGACACCGAGGAGACCAACACGCTCTCCGCCAAGATGAGGCTCAAGAAGCAGAGGTTGCAGAACATCTTGATGGAGGAGCCCGCCGATGCTGGCTTGCACCGATTGGCCGAGGCTGCTCAGAGAAAACAGGTGAGACATAACAGAATTTGATCTTTTTTTAATGCTTTTTTTTAAGGAATACCTATTTTATTGGATTGAACCTTCATATATGTTACAGTCACCTTTTAAAATTGAGCCTAAAATCTACGTACAGTTAGTTGATTTTTTTGGCCAAATTTAGTCATTATGTAGGTAATGTCGCCCTCCCCTTTCTTCAAGCCGACACATTGAATTACTCCTAAACTTGAATGAGTAAAGACAAGATTAAGTACTTAAGTCTACATAAAACTAAAAAGCTAATTTTTCTTCCAAAAATTATGTACCAATTGAATTGGTCAAAAAGAGAATTGGTCACATCAATAATGAAGTTTACATAAGTAGCTTCGTAGTAGTGATTATGAGTTTAAATCCATCTCTAAAAATGGCCCCCCAAAAAGAGCACTTACATATACAGTAAAGTATGACTAGTAGACATAGGTACAGTAAAGTGAAGTAAAGACCTTTTAAATTAGACACACCTACATACACATTCATTCATTATTTGCCATCTTTTTTTGCGAATCTTTTTTTGCGAATCTTTTTTTGCGAATGTTTTTTGCGAATGTTGTGACTATGTATGAGTTTGCTGGAAGTTGCATTTGGAGGTCGACGTAACCTCGACCTTTCTTTGTCCGTTTTGCCAGAGAAGGAAAGCCCTGCTTCAATGGGGTGCTTGCTTTCTCATGGGGGTTGTGCACACTTCCATCGATCGAGCATCGACCCCACCCTCGTATTTACACCTTTACTCTGTGTCTATTAAGTGTATACACTTGTCTGTCAAATCTATGTATACACATGTGTAGTGGCAGATGTTCATTTTGGTACACATGTAGTTTTTATGTACTACTAGTTAAATGTGTATGTATTGTCCATACTGCAAATGTGGGATTGATAGATACAGTACATTCTATATTATACCTAGAAGTAAATAGAGATGTTTATATAAATGTAAAGTAGTATTTATTTACTGCAAGTAAAGCATGGAGTTGGTGATTCAACAGGGTGAATAAAAAAAGTTATAAAAGGAACCTTGTCATTAGTGATATTTGATTATTGAATGCAATATTGATATATTTTCGAAAATGATTTTTTATCAATAATTCTTCTTTATTCATTCCTTGGTTTTATCACTTTTTGCTTCCACCTTTTTTAATATTTTAAGAACACAAGCAGAAGGTTTCAAAGCTTTCTTAAGAAGTCATGTAAAGTGCGGAAAGAAAGGATATCCTTTCAACAAGGATCATTAGAAAGAAATGTTGGAAAAATAAACAAACTTGGAGGTGGAAAACAACAACTTTTTTTTAGAGTTCGTTCACCCTTACGAAAAAAGAGACATTTAAGAAGATTACTTGAAATATTTACGTTTATTATGTACAGCTCGTGTAGTGTGACATTAGAGAAAGGAGGAAAACGAGAAAAGTAAACAGACGGCGCCAAGTCAAACATGGGAAGACATGACATAATGCAATAATATATATTTTTTTGAGAAAAAATGACATAAAAATGTAGAAAAAATGCCAAAAATAATAAAAAAGAGCTTTTATACAACTTTTTGCTACTTTTTCTAAGCATTACACACACACATGTCACAAGGGCTTCCTTGTGCTAAGCCTCACTGACATCTTAATATTAGGCACAGTATAAAAAAGTGCTTCATTAAATTAGTAAGTGAATATAGAAAATATGATAAAGCAAAAGAGGAAGTAAAGAAGTGATAAAGATCTTCAAAGGAGAGAGAAGTAAAAAGAAGTTGTCTGTCGTAAAGAAAGACGACTGTCTGTCGCCAATCCCAGCACTTCTTGTTTGCTCTTATAGGAAACACTATAAGTATTTAATGTCTATTTAATAGTGTACTTTAACATTATGTGTCTACTTTTTTTTTGGTGTATGCACAAGATGTGCTCAGTTCAAATTGACTCACTTTGTGTGAGTGTTTTTTGGCCAACTTCCAAGTCTTCCTGCCCCGGCAACAATCGAGATTTCGAGTCTTAAGTCACTGTGGAAGACATTAGACGTTTCGAAGTCGGAAGTCGTTGGAGTAGCACTTAGTGCGACTTTTAGCATACGAAGATAGTTGACCTTCGGCCAGCCCCACTTGGGAACAGATGGCGCTCCTAACAAGTCGTCGATCCATCGCCTTTTCTTTACGTCACGTAGAGTGCTCGGAGTCGTTGTACGACGCATTTCGGACTTGGCGACTCCCTGTCTGCCCAAACAAGTCCTTTACTTACTTAAACTCTATTGACAAGTATAGAAGTCGGAATCATAAGTACATATATTTATGTACTGTAGAAGTACATAAATGTTCTGTTTCCAAGCAGCTGTGACAAATGGAAGGTTCGAGGCGAGGCGCCTCCTGAGCTCTATTTGCGCCTTATTTGACTACACAAATGCATTTTCTTATTTAATGCTTTTTTGTTAATCAAGTCTCAATGAACAAAAGTTGTTTAGTGCTCAAGTCTCTAAAACTGATGCTAGGAGGAGGAGATGATGGAGACGGAGCACATGCTCCCGGGCGGCTTGCTTCGTCCGAATTTGATGACGACTTCGCTGCCTCCCCCGAGTGCGCACCGCCTTTTCGACTCTGACCAAAGAGTGAAAAGTCTGACCTCCCCCAGTCCCGACTCGGCCATCCACACCTCGCCCTCTCAGTCGCCGATTCTGTGTCGAAACGCCACCTTCGACTCGCCCCTGAGTCTCTCGAGGAACAACAGCGACGCCAGTCACTACAGCTACAGCTCGGCCTCGCCGCTGTCGCCCTCGCGATTCTCGCCCACACACTCGCCGGTGCAAAGTCGCAATTTGGGTCGCCTGGGGCCCTACGCAAGACCCTTATTGGCCGTGGAGGAATCCCCGCGACTTTTGACGAGAAGTCACAGTCTGAGGATTCCGCATCAGCCGCCCATCATCCAGCACTCGGCCTCCACCTCCGACCTGGCGCTGGTCGACGAGCAGCATCAGGAGGGCGGCGGCAACGCCAACAACGCGCTGACAGGCGTCTCTCGACAACAACTGATCAATAGGTGCTAAATGAAAGTTGATCAAAATGGAATTTTGAGTTGATTTGAAATAATGAATTTTTTTGCTGCACGCAGTCCCTGTCCGATTTGCGGCGACAAGATTAGCGGCTTCCACTACGGCATCTTCAGCTGCGAGAGCTGCAAGGGCTTCTTCAAGCGGACCGTGCAGAACAAGAAGAATTATGTGTGTCTCAGGGGAGCCAGTTGCCCCGTTACCATTGCCACCAGGAAAAAGTGCCCGGCCTGCAGGTTCGACAAGTGTCTCAAAACTGGCATGAAGCTCGAAGGTGATCAATCAATCAACTAATCAATCAACTAATCAATCGATCAAGTGATCAATTGATTAATCAATGAACTTCTCTAAAAATAGCTATAAGAGAGGATAGGACGAGGGGCGGTCGTTCTACGTATCAGTGCACGTATTCGGTGCCGTCCTCGTCGTCGGCGGTGTCCTCCTTGGCGGAGTCGGTGTCGGCGCCCAAGGAGGAGGACATGGACGAGGACGAGGAGCACGGCAAGAAGAACGAGAAGGCGGGAACCACCATCAACAACTCTGTGCCCAAATTCATCCCTCCTCTTCTCCAGGCACTTGAAATCTTGATGATTAGCTGAAAACAAGGGCCAAAATGACGTGATTTTGACGCTTTTTGCAATGAAATTGCAGGAGATCATGGATGTGGAGCACCTGTGGTTCTCGAGCAGGCCGTTGGACGCGTTGCGTCTGGGCGCGGCCTCGGCGTCCAGCCCCAACCTGAGCTCGATGGGCGAGGGCGAGGACACGGTGCAGGCGCTGACCGTCATGGCCGACAAGAGACTCTACAAGCTCGTCAAGTGGTGCAAAAGCCTGCCCCTCTTCAAACACATCCTCGTACGACCCAAAAATCAATTATTTTTTCAAAATTTTAAACACTTATTTGTGTTTTCGGCTCAGATTGACGATCAGATCGCGCTGCTGATCAACGCGTGGTGCGAGCTGCTGGTGTTCTCGTGCTGCTTCCGCTCCATCAACTTCCCCGGCCTCATCAGGGTGTCGAACGAGAAGTCCCTGAGCCTGGAGTCGGCCAGGGCCTTCGGCATCGAGAAGTGCGTCGAGAAGATGCTCAACTTCACCGACCAGCTCAGACGACTTAGAGTCGACTACTTCGAGTACGTCACCATGAAGGTCATCGTGCTCCTCACCTCAGGTACTGATTTCAGCAAAATACTCATTAAACAACTTTTATTCAGCATTTTTCGATAAACAACTTTTGTGTAATGAGTTTTGCTTCATTTTCAAAGATGCGTCGGGTCTGAAGGAGGCCGAGCACGTGCGCCACTCGCAGGAGAAGGTTGTGAGGGCTCTGCAGCAATACACGGCATCCAATTACGCGTCTATGCCCGCCAAATTCGGTGAACTTCTCCTACGCATCCCTGAACTCCAGCGTGTGTGTCAGGTAAAAAGTGGTGCATTTTTTGCAAAAATTATCAAAATTTTGATAAAATGAATTTGTAGGTGGGCAAGGAGATGCTTTGTCCCCGTCAGACGTCTACCGATCGTCCTGGCTTCAATCTCTTGATGGAGCTGCTTCGAGGCGACCACTAAACAAGATCTTCGAATTCCAACATGATCAAGTAAATAAGATCAATATTGAAGAAGGGCTTTATTAATGGCCTGCCCACCGATCGACTCGAGCTGCAATCAAGGCCAATCAATCAAGTGAAATGAGCAATCAATCAAACTTGCACGAATTACTACTAGAGGGACCTGACCCAAACCGAACGAACTCTCTTTTGATACCCAACGATCGATTGTACCAATTACACACATGACGCTCATCAACAAACATTGTTGCATTAGTATAATGTACTTACTTGATTGATTGTTTTTCGAGTGTTTGTACCTGTTCCCACTTGTATTTTTTTGTCTCTATCAACTCATTTTCCTAGTACCCATGTCTGTAGTAGTTTTAGACAACAAGCATCACACACTATTCATTCGTTCTTCTGTGAATCAGTCACATTGTTTTTTTTAGATATTTGGGGCCAAATTAGTAGCAACAAAAAAAGGAGCAAATTTTGGCTTCTTTTCCGTAGTAAGAAACCCCGAAATTTTAGCTGTTATTTCCACTGCAATGTAGTACGAGCATACATATGTGCTCCCTTTTACCATTTCGACGAACATAAAACACATTTTTACCTAATGTCTTGTGCAACATTGTTGTTTTTTCTTTCTTCTTCCAGGAATTGAGAGTGGTGAGTAACAATTGATGTGTCTTGTCAGACGAGAGATTGAGTGATTGATTGATCGAATTCTGTGCTCATTGTCGTATTGTGAATCCCCCAATTGTAACGAGAGCTCTCTCCTTTCCTCAAAGCCGTTCAACATGTCGCGTCTGACGCCCTCAAAAATCGACTGATTGATGCTTATGAATGGACTGATGATCGATTGATTGATTGATTGGAAAAGCAATCAACTCAATCAATGGATTTGCTCGCTCGTTCATATCTCGACTTTTTCACGTCTTTTCTACTACTCCCAATTGATGCTGCAGCACGCTCTGGCTGCTGCATCAACCCTTTCAGCGCTCCGAGACCAATTGGCACTGCAATCAATCAATCAAAAAGATGATTGATTGATCACTTTCTGCAGACTGCATTGATGTAAATTGATGTAAGTCCTCTTTGTGTGGCTCCTTTTGAGAACACGCAATTCTCGTATTTTTCTACCCCTCTCTCTCCGTTGCTCTTCTATTTACCAATCAATCAATCAATCAATCAATCAATAAGAAACTACCACAGTAATCAATCAATCAATCAATTGGTAAGCCCAGTGTGCATTCGATCGTCTGTCTCCCACCTTGACAATTGTCGCCAGTATTCGAGACGCGTCCTCAGACCCAGTGTAGTCGTTCCCCACGAAAAAAGGAAAACAATCAATCAGTAAGAAATGAGGTGAAGCAATTGTTGCAAGAAACAAACAAAACAAATCAATCAATCAATAAAGCCATCACGAAATCAATCAACAAGTTCACTTCTCCCTAATCTCTTTCTTATTGCAAAGAAATTTTAGTACAATAGGTATTTAACTTTTTGTAGAGTAGGACTAAGAAAGTAATTTGAATGGAATACGTATAAAAATCACTTTATTAACAATAGAATGATGGAAAAATGTCCATTTCTTGAAGTGACTAAGGGTAAAGGTAGAGGAGAGGTTGCGTGACTCCACGAAGCAAAAGTTCCGCGCCCAAGCCAAATGAACGAGTTGAAAGATTTGGCGCAATAGCAAGAACGCTTTAACAGTGAGCAAAAAAAAGAGTACTTGGACCTCATGAAACTAATTATTGATAAATGTATCAATTTAAACCTTAATTATTGAAAAAATTTGATCAAAATAAGAAAAAAAATCCCTATAAGGTAAGTACAACTTAAAGAATGAAGCAAAGCAATAATGAAGAACTCGTGCCAAACCTTTATGGGGCAAGCAAACCTTTTTTTGAACTTGAACCCCCAAAACATCCTTAGGACAAGTAAGATTAGAATGAAGGGAGTAGAACACATTTTAGTAAATGGACTTATTAATAAATGCATTTAGTAGAGATGCGTTTAGTAAGAATTGAGAGAGGATGAAGAGGTCGTGTGTAATGAGCTCGTCCGACCACTTCATCACCACAAGCTCTCAAAGGATGCCGCCAAAAATGTGGATTTGTAACCGCACCCCCATTCATTCCCAATTTCTCACATGTCACACAAAAGTCACCGCCACCAAAAAACCATCTCACCTACCTTAGTTACTTACCTTTCTTTACTTCTTCTCATGCCAAAGATAGTACTTGAAGCAATTGGGGTCATTTAGGCAAACAAATGCCTTAAAGTCTTTAAAGAAGGCTTGAAAAAAAGACGTTTTTTTTCCTGAAATTTTGAGAATATTTCAAAATTGATGATAAAATGTAAGACAAAAATAGTGGAAATAAATGTCACTTTTTTTTTCGGCCAACTTCCGTCGCCAATCTTCGTTGGGGGCCGAGGCCAAGTCGACCGTGACCATGTCCAAAATGTCCTTAACGAATGGCACGTACCAAAATGTACCATATAATTACCACAAATTTTGATATTTTTCACTATCGACTCATTTAACGAATTTGGCTCAAAAAGTACTAATTAGTTCAGTAATAAGTGGGGCACATAAGTTCTTCTTTCAGAGCGGAATGAGTGCAGGTGCCAAGTCGAGGTTGGACTGCTGCACATTCTTTCGTGAGCAACAAAGAGAGACATGTTAAAGAGAGACATTACAAAAAAGAGACATGATAAAGAGAGGCCAGACAATTAGAGCCACAATAAAGAGAGATATGATAATGAGGGACACAATAAAGAGAAGCAAGACAATTAGAGACACGATGAAGAGAGGTGAGACAATTAGAGACACAATAAAGAGAGACATGATAAAAAGAGACACGATAAGAGAGACATGATAAAGAGAGACACGATAAAGAGAGGCATGATAAAAAGAGACACAACAAAGAGAGACATGATAAAGAGTGGAGAGACAATTAGAGAAATGATAAAAAGAGACATGATAAAGAGAGACACGATAAAGAGAGACACGACCAAGAGAGAAATGATAAAGAGAGGCAAGACAATTAGAGACAAGACAAAAAGAGACACGATAAAGTGATATGTGACAAAAAGAGACACGATAAAGAGAGACATGATAAAAACAGACACGACAAAGAGAGACATGATAAAGAGTGGAGAGACAATTAGAGAAATGATAAAAAGAGACGTGATAAAGAGAGACATGACAAAAAGCACGACAAAAAGGAGACACAATGAATAGAGACACGGCAAATAGGGGACAGTTAAAAGACAATAGCAAATAGCAATATGTGGTACTAATAAGGCCATCACCACTATACTGCATGCACTTAAGTAGGTACGAGTACTTGCGTCAATATAGGTAGAGAAGAAATAAGTGCGTCAATAACTAAGAAATGCTTTTGTGTACCTTTACTACAATAATTATAAAGAAGAAGCTTTATAAAAGAGCATTTAGTAAGTCATATACAGATATGTAAAGAGCATTAGTAGTGCTGAGACAGATCGCTCCATCCATTTGCGTCTTTGAACGAGGCCCTTGTCAGAATCGATCACTTTCCAAAGTCAACAATGACCGGCAATCCCAACCATTCCATTAGCTCCAATAACAACATTCATTATACATTTGTCTACTAAAGATGTAGGAAGAAGAACTTTGACTGCTGCCATTAGATTGTCTCATCCATTAGGGCCGCAGTCAAAATAAACCGAGTGACATCGCGTCAATCGCAATTAATGGGATGAGTCCCACACTACAATTGCTAAGCTGTTTAGTTTAAAATGCAATACATAAGCTGACGACAAATGTACGTAGAAATTGGGGGAAATTGGGAGAAATCCGAAATTAGGAGAAATCCAAAATGTACCGGTATCATTTAAAAAAAAAGAAAGCTGATTTTTGAGCCATAAAAAGCTGCATCAATCACTACAAAACCTAAAAAAAAAACTCATTAAGTGACTTATAATGAAAAGAGCCCAAATTTTGACAAATATACCTTATGAAGACAATAATTCATGATCTCCTGTAAACCTTTCAAAACCGATAGAAATGGGACATGTTTACTGTTCACATCATTGAAAAATCTGAAAAAACGCGGCTTGAAAAAAGCAATTTTCAAGCGTGAAACGCAAACTTGCCGTGACACACGTTGGACCCCAGGTTGATCAGGGAGGCGGAGCCCCTGTCAACTTCTCGCTTGACATTGGTCGAGACGAGCACGAGGAGGCGGAGCCAAATGCGAAGTCGACTAGGGTCGAGGCGGATAGGAGTCAGTCGCGTGTGCGTGTTCCACGAGACAGGAGTTGTTGCCGAACCCGGGGTTGGCCTCGTTGTCGGCGCAGAAGTCGGCCATGGAGATGATGGAGGAGTCGGAGGAGTTCGAGGCGCTGGACCAGCAGACGCAGAGACGACTCGACGCAGAAGTCGACAAATTACTCAAGGGATACGATTGGACTCTCGCTCCCTTGGCACAAAAGTAGGAACTTCTCTTAAGCAATTTAGTGATTCTTTTAATTGTTTTAAGTACAGGTACCCATTAGAATTAATTAAAGCTGTTTTAAGCACAATTCAATTGTTCCATAGATCATTATTGATCTTTATTATGTTATTTAAGAAGAAAGCATAAAATTATGATGGTGGAAGCCGATTTTGCACAAAAATCGCTAATTTTTGGCTTAGGCCATAATTGTTTTTTATTCTTGAAACCACTGAAGAAAATGCTATTAAAGCCTTTACTCGAATTTATTTTTTTTCTCGAAAATAAAAAGAAATAAGATTGTTAAAGAGGCAATTGAAGTTGATGAGCATTTTTTACTAAAAAAACTTTTGTAAGTTACTATCAATAATTCTTGCAAAATATTACTTCATCAACAATCAATTTGGAAAGGAACGAGAAGCGCAAGACGCACGTGAAGCGCCCCATGAACGCGTTCATGGTTTGGGCGCAGGCGGCGCGCAGGAGACTCGGCGATCAGTACCCCAGTCTGCACAACGCCGAGCTCAGCAAGACGCTCGGGAAACTGTGGAGGTCAGCCAATCACTAAATTATCGAGAAAATTAAATATTCTTCTAATCGAATCGGATTTTTTTTTCAATCTTTATGTAATAAATCACCTTAAATATTTTAAACAAAAAACATTATAACACATTAAAAAAATTAAGGAAATGTGTTTGGTGTCAAGGTTGGAAAAGCACTAAGTTTGGTCCAAAAAAAAGCTTTCAAGCCAATAAATATCCCTCACCAATGAACTTACTTTCTAATTCGGACCTAAATAAAGAGTAGAACTTGGTTTTAATCCACAATTTCTCTGTATGTAAATCACATTTTACATACATAGGTACGAGTACAGTTTTTTTTTTGAAAGACGTTGGTCACAGCCAAGTAGTTTCCAAAATCGAAGTTTACTAATAAAAGTACTTGATACAGTATTTATTTTGCTGTGGGATCAATTCTATAGGTTTTTTAGGGTTTTGAAATGCAAAAATCAGTGATAATTGCTCATTTTTTGTCAAGAAAATGAAAAAAATGCATGTCGAAATGTTTTTGGCACCACACTTTCTCTCCATCCTTTATCAACTTGAAGAGCATCTGCATTTTACACCCATAAAACCTTGAGAAGTCAAATGTCTTTTACAGACATGTTCTTCTTTCTTACTTCTTTCTTAATTCTAAATTTGCTCTAGCTGATAATTCAATCTCCAAATTTTCCAAAATCGAAGTTTTGTTTTCAAAATTTTTGGAAAACTTTCCAAAATTGAAATAGTTTATTTATTAAAAAATTCAAATTTCAGGACAGGATTCTTTCCAAAATCAAAGTTGGCCAAAAGTCCAAATTTTTCAAAGTGGAAGGAAATTTATGTAGCAAAATTTTGGTAAGAGGAGAAAGGTTTCCGAAATTGAAGTTTTTTCCAAAATCGAAGTTTCTAAAATCAAAGTTCTACTGTACTTTAAAAACAGAGACCATGAAACAATACCTATACAGAAGTTAATTGCTGTTGTTGTTAAAATGTTCAATCTGTTCCTTTCACCTCGTTCCTATTGTCTCTTCATTCTTGTTTGTTTGCTTTGTCGAATTTACTTCTTCCCACTTCTTCACATTGTAAACAATGCAGGTTCTTCTTTGAAACCACGTGACTTCTGTTGGCGGGAACGAGTCAAGTGTTGGTTCGTTTCTGCGGAATGCTGAGAGCAAGACAAATGTTGCAGTCAATAGTAAAGCGCTTTAGTGAAGGATCGATTTTCACCTCGAAAATCACTTTGACACCTTAACATAAGATTGCCATTTTTTGGATTTTTTCTAACAATTAAAGTGTCAAAAAATTGGAGCACAAAAACATGGGGTTGATGATACAGGGTTATACCGCTAATTTGACTCCAACTTTATTTGGAGGTTACTATATTCTCCATTAAAACGAAAAATATTACCTCTAGGTACATAATGGCAAAGAATCATTTTGCAATTTACCTACTAGTCTATTCAATGAAATCTAATGTATATTTATATTTTGAATTGCTGAATAACTTGCATTTTCGAAATTGCACACCCAAAAACGAAAATAAACCACATTATTTACGTACTCTTGTTACTACCGGATATAAAAAGGTACGTAGGTACTAGTGTTTTCAATTTCTCAGAAAATTTCATTCCTGGAATCATCGAGAAATTGGCCAAAATTTCGAGAATTCTCGAATCGTAGTAGTAGTACGTACTACTACAATTAAATCGCGATTTAACGAATTTTTAATCACCACCAAAATATTTGTTAAACCGAGAGCAATTAATTAGGCTCCAAAATTAAGGTTAGAAATGCGTTTTTGGCCTTATTTGAAAACCACCTTCTTTAGTACTTGAAATTTGGCTTTTTAAAATTTGTTTTTTGGCTTTAAATGGCTTTTAACTTATAAACTTGGTCAAGTACTAAATAACAAGAATTCCTTCCATTGCATACAACTGATAAATAACAACTTTTTCTGGAAAAAATTCGTTAAACTGAGATTTTGGGGGTAATCTAAATTTGTTAAAATGAGTAATTTTTTACTACATAAAAAATCTTCTTGCAGCAAAAAAAGTCGTTAAACTGAGATTATTTGTAATAACAAGATTCGTAAAATCGAGATTTGACTGTACTGCTTCAACACACATTAGTAGAAATAGGTCTCGAAATTGTCAAAATAATTTTTTCGAGAATTCTCAAAATTTGAGTTTTTCGAGAACTCGAGACTTCTCGATCTCGAAAAAAAACACTAGTACGTACATAGATAGAGACAACCTAACTCAAATATGGAATCATAACCGCAAATTCCATGAAATTTCCTTTAAAAATATGATTTTTTAATTCAAACAAAATTACTTTTTAATATAACGATTTAATAAACATTAATGAAGATTACATATCTTGCTGAAGGATTCTGAAGGAGGAGGAGAAGCAGCCCTTTCAGCGCGAGGCGGAGCGACTTCGACAGCGGCACAAACGCGAGCATCCCGAATACAAATACCAGCCTCGACGCCGCCGAACGACGACAACGACGACAAGTACTTCGTCATCGACATCGTCAACGACGACAACGAGTAGCGGCTTGGCGAACAGCCCCATGGCGTCGAGCTCGTCGGACAAGTCGGACCCGCTGACGCCGCCCACGACGCCGTTGCAGATGTTGCTCACGGCCAACGCGTCGGCGCAGCAGGAGTCGCGGCGACACTACACAGAGAATGTCGGCTACAACACCGACTACTGCTGGGGCCCCGCCAACAACAGCTTGCCCGAGGTCTACGGCGACAGCAACGAGTACGCCTTCGGCAACGGCTACTTCGTGCCCAACGTCAACGTCGCTCTGCAGCGCGAGCAGGAGCAGTTCTACGCCAACGACTTCTTCGACAACTACAACCACGAGCTTCAACACAACTGGACCTAATAAACTACACAGATGATTATGAAAATTGTGAATTTCAATTAATAAAGTGGCCTCGATTTCACCGTTTTTTGCGAGTAAAATTAAAGAAAAGGCTTTAAAAAAGGATTTTAATGAAGAAGAACTGATGCAATGTTTGTGCTAATACGTTGGTTGTAAAGTTTATGTAGGTATGATGTGAAGTGTTTATTATGGGACCAATATTGCATATTCATTGTTTAACCAGAGATAAACTTGGATTTTTTGCTTGTACCTAAGTAATGTGAATATGCACTTAAAAGTGGTTGGTGTTGTAATAAAGCAGACACACATGACATACATAATTCGCCTTACTTTGTTTATAGACACAACAAGCCAAAAATATAAACATTTTTATACATTTTGACACATTTCGACAGACTTGTCCAACAGACAAATCAATAAATAGACACAACTGAACACATTAAACCAAAAAAACAGTTACACAATTGGGCATTATAACCAAAAATTAGAGGTAAAGAAAGTTGTAGATGAAAAGGTGGCCTCAGAAATCAGCTTTCACAATGATCTCAGATAACCAGTCAATCCACTTGCCAACAATCAATCAATCAATCAATCAATCAATCAGAGGCAACGGCGACTCTGTAGACCACTATGAAAGCCGGTCTCTTCCAGCACCTCTTTACTATGGGATGAAACACTCATCTCTCTTCTTGAAGTAGGAGTAATATTGATTCGAAGAAGATGTAGCACTAAATCGTCTTTAGGATGAAGCACTTAGTCTTTAATAAATAGTCTTTAGTAAATAGTCTTTAGCATTTAAACTTTCGCACTTTGGTCTTTAATAGAAAAATCTGTAGTCTATAGTTAGTTTAGTCTTTAGTATAAGGTCTTTGGCACTTAGTTAGCACTCCGTCTTTAGT
>JAOXNJ010244052.1:0-15235 GCA_028566655.1 Metis holothuriae | reverse complement strand
ATACAAACTGTTCTAACCAAAAGCTGTTGGGTCCTGGCCTCCAGATCAGTTATTCTGGTGGCCAGTGTTCCTTGTTGACTTATTAGATTCTCCATGTTGACGACGCGTTGCCTGATGTCCCTGAACTCGTCCGTGGCCACGAACTGCGAGTCCTTGTTGTCCTCGTTGTTCTGCTTGCCCCTGAAGTTCAGCTTGCCGCTGCCGCTCAACGCGAACGTGATGTTCTTGTCGCGACCAGCAGCCAGGAGGAGATGGCCGTCATCGATCACGATGCGAGGTCTGTTAATCATGTTGGTATAATACTGATGAAGAGGTTCGGTTTAAGAGACACTTAAATATGAATTTCTCGTGCGTTTTTTCTACAGAAATGAACTCGTGATAAATGAAGTTAAAGGAAATAAAGTTTGCTTGGAATCTTTTGTATTTCATCATATCCAATAAGCCCCTTGTTAGCCACTTTCAATTTACACTTAAAACAGGAAAGGTCAGAGCACACTGTAGACATTCTTTAACAAAGTATAGAACCGATTCTCCAATTAGGATGCATCTCTTGGAGTATCAGACTACTCTCTGTGGCTAAAGGGATTTCAAGTGAAGATAAGTGTTGCTTATCTTAGCATTGAAGCATTCCAGGAGGCACATGCAGGACTCCCATTGCAGAATTGGGATTATTGAGTTTTGTGGGCAACTCCTCCCACCCCCTCTCACTATCATATAAAAGAAGAGTGTCCAATCGCTCCTCGTAGGATTTATCCCTATAATCGTTCCGTCCACCAACGACGAGAAAAGTGTTTTGAAACTGGACATGACCAGCCCAAAACATTTCCTTGGGCAATTGTTGTCCACTAATCCAGACCTGCTCTTTAAAGCTAAATACTTCCGTAGAGTCCCTAACATAATAAAGGAAGCCACCGGCAATGACAAACTAAAAAAATGAGAAATGACATTCGAGATAGAAAATGGGACTACAATCATTGATTATACCTCAAACCCAATGTCAGGATTAAAGTAAAGCCCACAGCTAGCATCCATAACGCTTTCTCCATGCTCCTCTCAGCGCTCGAACTGATTTCTGGTCTCCTGATACCAGAACACATTTTTGGTCAAGGAACCAAGGGTCCAAGCCTTGTTATCTATGAAGTTGAGGAGATTCAAAGCCTCTGGCTCTTTATTTGTCTGAATTGTATATGACCTCACTTACCAGGCTTCAATGCAGCAGGGGAGGGTAACAGGGGAGGACACAGCCAGTATTATTTGATGGAACTTTGTACAAGTTTACATACCTAGAGTTGAGATGACCCCCAATCCCCAACAGCTGAAACTCTGCGTTCAAGTACAGTTCAATTAAATTATTGCTGATTGTTGAGAAGATTTGAAATGATCGAGTTTTGGAGGCACAAAAAAAATTCTCAAAATTAATTCCCAATGCAAGAATCGCACATAGTCTTCAAAATTTTACATTAATACCATATGAGTACTTTATTGTTAGTACTAAACCTGAAATAGTCTTATTGGGGTCTCATGAAATTGATTAATTGATAGACAGTATATATATACAAATGCTCCTACATTCTGCTACTTCGATAACACTTGTACAGTCAACTTATATTGTTCTTTTGATTTTATGCCCATCCAGCCTGAAGGCATCGTTTACTATACATTTCACTGATTGCTGCCGGTCGTCCATTGCATTCTTGTTGCGACAATCAGCCAGTAAGATGATACAACAAGTAAAGAAATTTGTTTAGAGACAATCATACACTTTTTGGAATGAATTATTCACACCAATCTTTCTATGAAGAAGACCAACCAAGTTCAAGGAAGTTTGTGATAAACCGTTTTTATTGTTGATCCAAGTTCTTCTTAGATAGCCAGATAGCCAATTTAAAATTATGATTGATGATAAAGTACGAGTACACTGCTCACAAACAGTAGTGAAACTAGTTAGGAGAATAAAAAATAGTTCCTCTAATTAGGATCCCTAAGTGGAACAAGGACACAACAAATTTTGCCCAACAAATAGATGGATGTTGCTCAGCATTGAAGCATTCCAGGAGGCACATGCAGGACTCCCAAGAAAGAATCGGGATTGTTGAGTTTAGTGGGGAGCTCCATCCACCCCCTCTCATTGTCAAATAAGAGAATAGTGTCAAAGTAAACCTCGCTGTTTTTTCCACCAATGATAAGAAACGTGTTTTGGATTTGGAGATGACCAGCAATAGCGATTTCCTGCGGCAATATTGGCCCACTCATCCAGGACTGGTTTTCAAAGTCAAAGACTTCTGAAGTATAAAACGTACCACCATGGTAGCCACCAGCAACAACATACTAAAAAAAAGAGCATTCCCAAATACAAGAAATTGCAACATCACTAAACCTGATCATCTACACCTGAAATCCTGTGTCCGGATTGAAGTAAAGACCGCAGCTGGCATCATATAGGTTTTTTCCATGCCCCTCCCACACCTGGAACTGATATCCTGTCTCCTGATACCAATACACATACTTAGTGCCACCAGAAACTATGGCATGAGTCTGGTTCTTTCTCACAGAACACATTCTGTTCTGAAGGGAGAAATCGAGGTGTTCCGTAGAAAAACTTCCCATACCCTCTCTCCAAATGCAAATTTGGTTAAACGCCATGTCATCGCCCCGCAATGTCCAAACCTTGTAGTCTAAGAAAATGCAATTATCCAGCTTTTTAAGTTCTTCCAAGTTGGCATTTCTTTGCCTATTACTCATTTAATTTTCATGCTCACTTACCAAAGGTTGTCAACAGAGTTCCATATTCTACACTGATTGAAAGCAACTTATCCCAACTTTGTGTTTCTGGATGGAAAACAAGGCATGCTGATGGTCCTCCTCCACACACAACTATGCGGTCATTCATGAGTCCTGCCAATGGCTTTTTTTTAGCTGCTGATAACAAAGAGGGCAGGGCACATCCACTCTTATTGGTTGGAACATTGTACAAGGTCATCTTCATCCGCAGTGATGTCGCCATAATTCCTGCCGCCAAGCTCCAACAGCTGAAAGTCTAAGTTCAAGCACAGCTCACTTCAATGGTCATTGTTCAAGGATTTTCAGAGGCTCAAAACAAATTTTCATAGTTAATGCTCAACACAAGGATCTAAGTCTTAAACTTTTAAAAATAACATTTTTTATTTAGGTATGTTGAAATGTGTACTTTGACCCCAAGAGGTGACAGCCAAGTTGAGAAGGCAGAGCAGGAGCACCACTTTGGTTGCCATCATTGCAGGAACCTTGCTTCTCTTTTCTGGCTAAACTCCGCAGAAGGAGTGGGGCTCGGAAAATGCTCAAATCTCATTTGGTCTTAGTAACAAGCCCCAAATATTCTTATCTGGGTCATTTGTAATGTGGTCTCTGACCTGAATAAACAGAGCATGATACACCCTCAATCCAATAATTCACTTATTTTATGATAAGGAATAGGGCTCTTTCTCAACATTCCAAGCTACTTTTATATTGTACAATACACAAATCTTTTTCTTTAATACTTACTGTGCACTGTAGAGCGACGATGAGACTTCACTAGAAGCTTTAATATAAATGCTAAAGACGCAGAAGACGATGCACAGGCGACACATCATGTCGCAGCTGATCCCTAGCGAGGCCGAGGGGAACTGGAACAACCTCTGATCAAATAAAGGGGCGTTTCGAACCCAAAAGGGATCTCCTTTCAATCACAATCACACTTACCTTAGGCACATTTCAATTACAACAATTATAATATTACAATACATAGTACAAAATGTGTACTACACATCTATTTATAGTCTTGACTCATGAGTACCTATAAATGTGGCTTAATTTCGTTGTTATTGTAGTGTGATATCGATGATTTTGGTTAGTTACTCTTGTTTTTTGGGTGGATTTCAACTGCGATGTGAACGTGGCCTTATCGTTAGTCAGAACAGACCATAGTAAATACGTATATGATATTAATCGCAAATAAAGATAGAGAAACATTTTTTGATGTGATTTTCAGCTACACTCAAGAATCTAACCCAACTTTTTATTGGTAATGTACTACATTGACAGAATGTTATGTTCAATCACCCTTGCCACCAATCAATCAATCAATCAATCAATCAAGACACATTCACGCTTTTACTTACAGACGTCCTATTCAAATCGACCATTAATTGCAGCTCTGTCACACATCAACTGTAGTAATAAGAATGGACGATCGTGTGATTCAACACAAAAGGAACATTGATTGATTGATTGGCAATCAATCAATCAATCAATGAATTTTTAGACTCATTTCAAGTATGATGTGATGAAGAGGAATGGTAATGAATTGCGTAATTCAGAAGTCGTCGTCGTATCCTGGGCTGTGAGCGCCGCCGCTGCTGCTGCTGCCGGCCCTGACCACGGTGTAGCCGTTGCTCCTGTTGGGCCCGGGCTCGGCCCTGAAGGCGTCGTAGTAGCCGTCCCACTCGGACCGCCAGGAGTCGTAGAGCCGCGTACGCAAAGGACCCTCGCCAACCTTGCCGTACCCGCCCACTCCCTGTCAAGAAAAAGACACATTTTTCACATCCTAATCGTGAAAGTGCGTTAAAAAATATCTAAGCATCATCGATTATGTTGTTCTAAACAAAGAAAAGGACACATTTTCATGGAAATGTGTCTTTATCAGTTAATACATGCGGCCCAAATTCGTCTCAAAACGCCAAACCTGAGCATGAACTGATGTGTGGTGTTTGGGCGCTTTTCCAGACGTTTTTGCTGGTCACGCGGCGCGACAGCTGACGCGAAAATGGCTGCTCTCGCCACTCTGCGCGTCTCTCTCACTAAAAGGTAAACAAGTGGGGGACGAGGTTGTCATCGTTTTGGTCCAAGTTCTCGTTGTTGCTGTCCACGATGGTGGTGACCTTCAAGACGGAGCTGCCCACCGAGGCCGAGCTGGAGGTGGAGGAGGTGCCCATGGGCGCGCCCTACCTCTATGCCGGCGCCATGCACCTCGGTATTAACGTTACTGTCAATCAATCATGGCCACATCCTTGTTGTTTTACTAAGGTGTCTTGCGTTTGTGACGTTTTTGCAGGCAAGTATTGCGAGCGCGAGAACAACGAGTTCATGTTGTGTCGCACGGAGCTCGACGACCCGCGCAAGTGCGTGGAGGACGGCAAGGTGGTCACCAAGTGCACCATGGACTTCTTCAGGAAGGCGAGATGACTCCCACAGTCCTTTAGTCTCCTCAAATTGATCCATATGTTCTCTTAATCATGGTTGTGGTGCTAAATTAAGGCGTTTTGTAGGTGAAGGCGAGCTGCGCGGCAGAGTTCACGCAGTTCGCGCTCTGCCTGGACCGCTCGTCCAACGACTTCAACTACGGTCTGTGCCGCAACACGCAGAAGGCCTTCGACGAGTGCATGAAGGCCAACATGAACTTGGAGCGACCGCACTTCGGCTACTACTCGTTGCCCAAGGTGCACGACACCGACAGACCCATGCCCGTCTACGACAAGAGGCCCGACTACCTCGACGACCCCAAGGGCGGCGCCAGGCCGCAGGGCGTGCCCAAAGCCTTCCCCAAGGCCAAGCCCAACTACACGACCACCGATTTCTTTTAAGGAGCAGTCAGAACCCAGTAGTCGCAACCATGTAGTTCAAGAAGAGAGATTAAACAGAAGAGCGCTTTACAATGAATATGGTGTGACGGTGACACTCTGAAAAGAGATTTCTTAGTGCAACCCTTGAAAGGAGTTTTGGTTGATTATTTCGTCTCGTACATTGCCATGTTTCCTTAGTGTTCTTCGACTTGAAATTGAGTTTGGCGCTGAGATCTTTAATGTAGACGAGCAGCAAAGAAGGTTGTTGGCTGAGTGACATGGAGACACCTTTTCGTTGCTATTGCAGATTTTGGTGGGATGGATTGGGCTTGGTTGGATCGCGGGTCGAATCGGTGCTTCACCTGGTCCTTTCTTCGCTTCAAGTATCAGCAGCTGACCTTGGCCACCTTCCCCATGTTCTTCTTCTCCACGGCCTTGGACTTGGTGGGCGGCTTGGCTTTTTACAGTGTCGCATCGTCAATGCATCCAGTGAACTCTGTGCAAGGCATTATTCCCTGGCTACGCAGTCTTATTGAGTGGTTGTCAGGGGCTCCCGTGGGGCTGAAGTTGAACGTGGCTCTTTCGAGGACTCTAGGAAGCTTCTTCTTGTACCACATACACATGTGGGAGACCTTTCTACAGATAGTCCATCCTATTATCTCTCTGAACGACTTTTCGTCGGAAGTTCTATTCCTAGTCATCCCAATGACTGGTCTGGGCTTCCAAGTGGCCCTGATGGCCGATGCCTTCAGCATCGTCACATTCCATGTGCACATCTTCAGTGTGTATGCTTCGAGACTGCACTCGTGTCAGCTAACTCTCTTGTCAAGTCTGTGGCGACTGTTCCGAGGCAAGAACTTCAATCCCATACGGTGCAAGGTCGAAAGTCTCGATTTGGACGATGACAATCTAATGATCGAGAGACTCTTCGTGGGAACACTTCTCTTTGCAATCTTATTGTTTCTTTACCCAACCACTCTCGTATTCTTTACCGTATTCTTTACTCTGGACAAGATACGAACCTTGGTACAAATCGCAGCCCACGCTGTTATGAGAGTGACTACGTTCGTTTGAAACATTTGTCGGTAACTAAACGTGATTTTTAATTAATATCAATTGAATGTTGTCACTTTTTCACGTAAACTTTCTCGGAACTCTACATAATTGTCTCAGAAACTCACCTTAGGTCTACCAAAGTATCTGTCTCGATCCCAGTCCTCCTCGGGGTCAAATTGAGTCATTTGTTTGTCGAATCTGTGCATGGACGAAGATGAGGACGAAGCCCTCATTGGTCCCACCAGCATTCCCTGTCGGTTCAACTCATTGAGGAGCTCGTCAGTCAATGGAACCGCTGATCGGCGCCGATTCGCCTCACGACGTCGACGACTGCTCAGCTGTGTAACACATTTCCAACACAAATGAATTTCAAGACGTTTTTGTGAATTTAAGAATAATTTATTGTATTGTTGTTTTACCACAGAAATGCCGAGGACGAGCACGAAGACGAGAGAGCCGATGACGATGACAATGACGGCCACGGCCCAGTCGGGCAAGGGCAGTTTCGATCGCGGATGAGTCGCTGGAGCTGACAAACCCTCTTCAACGACTATTAGAAGTGAATTTGTATCAATTAGCAAGCGTGAAATGTATTAAAATGTTTCATAACGTTGATTTTTACCTATGAAATCAGTGTATTTGGGATCGATTTTGAATTGGCCGAGCTTAGTGTTGCCGTAGTAGTCTTCCAGCTGCTGGTTGAGCACGATCTTGAGGTCGGCGGTGGTGACGGGGTCGCTGAAGCTCTTGAAGAAGATGTAGTAGTCGACGAGCACCGAGCCCCTGCTGAACGCCTCGATCTCGATGCGGTCGAAGCTCTCGCCCACCAGCGACTCTCGATATGCCTCGCTCAACTAGAACAAAACAAGAATTATTGAAAATGAAAGATTTTTCAAAAAAATGATTTAAATTCAAAAATTTCATTAATACTTCTCGTTGAATAGTGGCTGATAACTGCTGCCATTCGATAGTGTGTCTGTCCAAGAGACTGTTGGTCCACTCCACGCCCTCCGTGATGCGGATGGTGGCCGCCAACTTGCAGTTCACGCCGCAAGTACCGGCCGTAGTCGGGTATATTGTGGTCGTAGTCGTTACTGTCGTAGTAGTCGTAGTAGTTGTAGTAGTAGTAGTCGTTGTTGTTGTAGTAGTGGTAGAAGTAGTAGTAGAAGTAGTGGTGGTCGTGCTTGTCGGAGAAGACTGTACTTCTTTAGAAGCAGTAGTAGTTGTAGTAGAAGTAGATGTGGTGGAAGTGCTTTTAGTAGCAATCTCCTCGCTTTTTGCTACAGGTGAACCTGGGAATCTGAGCGTAATCTTCTTACTGCTTCTGGGAATCGAAGACGAAGTCGTAACCTCTACTGTAGTACTTGCAGTAGTAGTAGTCGTAGTCGTAGTAGTTTCATCGTCTTCTTTAGCGACGAAGTCTGATGGCAAGAAGGCGGAGATGTCATCGCTGACCACGTTTCCGAAGAGATTCGACAACTTCAACATTATGTCCGACGCCTTAATCCAAAATTGAAGTTATATAGTCATTCATTAAAAGGACAATTAATAAAAAAATGATTTAGATTAGTAATAATAATATTTAATGAGATCACCTCAGTTGTGCTACTAATGACGTCATTTAAAGAGCTTGAACTGGTCCTGTCCTCCTCTTTGATCACGGCCAAGTTCGGCGTGGCCGTGGGGAAGAACGCCGACTTCGTCCTCCTACTCGTTTCACCCCTTGTTGTCGTTGTTGTTGACGTTGTTGACGTTGTTGTTGTTGTTGTTGACGTTGTTGTTGTTGTTGGGGGTCCTGCGTGGTATCCTGGCGGGAGGAAAGCGGCCACGTTGTCTACGATGACTTCCTTCAAGCTGTTGATTTTCGGAGTGGCCGATGCCGACCAAGGAATCGACGTTGTTGTCCTCACACTACTTGTTGTTGTTGTTATACGAATACTTGAACTAGGAGTAGATGCATTTATAAGTGTCTTAGTTGTAGTAGAAGTTTTATCAATGTTAGTAGTAGTGGTACTTGTTGTAGTAGAAGTAGTTGTAGAGGAAGAAGTAAAAGTAATACTTGTTGTAGTAGTACTTGTAGTAGAAGTTGTAGTAGTAGTAGTAGTAATTTTTGTAGTAGTACTTGTAGTAGTGGTAGTACTTGTAGTGGTGACTCTAGAGAAGAGTTTGGGTAAAAGAGTCTCTCTGTTTCTGTTATCGAACAACTTCGATCTCTCCTCACTGTTGGTCACAAAGATCTCCTCCGTACTCGTCTCTGCAATCTGAACAGAAGATTTCGTGCTGGCGAATCTGGACGTGAACTTGTTCTTCTTGAGTCTCGACAACCTTTGTCGAAGTCGTTCAACAGGATCCACCAATACAGTCGATGTTGTTGTAGAAGTCGTAACAGAACTTTTTGTAGTAGTAGTACTTGATAAATCATCTTCAATCTCGTCTTGATCATAGACAATTTTCTCACCATTTCGATGCTTGAACAAATCTGCCAAGGACCTGGGTCTGAAGGTCGTGGTGGTTGTGGTCGTTTTCCTAGGACGATTGTTGCCGAATCTGAACAATCTCAGTCGATTTCCAAGTGAACTTTCAGTAGTAGTAGTTGAAGATTGTGTAGTAGTCCTTATTGTTGGTTTAGTAGTAATAAGAGTGGCTATTTTCTCTGTAGAAGATTCTATATTAGTATTGGTGGGTCTGAATCGATTAAGAGATAAAGATTGTTCATTACTGTCTTTTTCAGTAAAAGGAGTTTTTGGGGTCGTCTCCTGCGACTCCGAGTCCGAATCAAAGTGCTTCTGAGCATTAGTGGCAATTGTAGGGGCAAATGGACCTAGAAAAGGCGTTTTAGTCGGTTTTATCGAAGTTCTCACTACAGATTGTTCATTGGGATTGTTCTTTTCACTCTCCTCTTCCTCCTCGTAATAATAGGTTACGTAATCCTCGTACTCATCATAGTTGTCCTCGGCCATTTTCGCCTTGTCGAGCTCATCGGCCTTGAACACGTCATCCTTCTTAACGAAATGGTTCTCATCTTCAATTTCTGGTGGTTCTTGGTTCAATTTTTGACTGTTGATCTGCAGTTGATCTTCGGCTCTGGCGGCTTGGACCTGCGCCACGAGCAGCGCCGGGTCGAACACCATCTGCTCCTTCTCCTCCGCGATCCCCTTGGACAAGTTCCTCGTCCTCGACGGACGTCGGGGAGTGGGGGAGAAGCGACTTTTACTGCGATCGCTGACAGCTGCCACCACTTGGACCTGTTCAGGACGAGCAAGGGGGACGCGGCCACGTTGGGGTGCTCGGCCTCTGGGGCGGGGGATGATGATGGGCGTGGGGCTCGGTCGAGATGGCCGCGGCGTCGTCGGCCGCGGCGTCGTCGGCCTCGAGAACGACGGCAACGTCGGCGACGTGGCGATCAGCGAGGACGTGGCGATCGGCGAGGACGTGGCGGTTGGCGAGGATGTCGTGCTAAATCCTCTGTTCCCGTTGTTGAGCTCCTTGTTGAAGTCCGTGTTCAGGTTGGAGCTGAAGTCGTTGGCGAATCTGTTGTCGTTGTTGCTGAAGTCGTTCTCTCTGTTGCTGCTGAAGTCGTTGTTGTTGCTGCTGAACCTGTTGTCGTTGGCGAATCTGTTGTCGTTGGCGAACCTGTTGTCGTTGGCGAACCTGTTGTCGTTGTCGTTGTTGTCGTTGGCGAACCTGTTGTCGTTGGCGAACCTGTTGTCGTTGGCGAACCTGTTGTTGCTGTTGCTGAAGTCGTTCTCTCTGTTGCTGTTGCTGAAGTCGTTCCTGACCTCGAAGGGTCGCCTGGTGGTGCTGAAGTCGTTCTCTCTGTTGCTGTTGCTGAAGTCGTTCCCTCTGTTGCTGCTGAAGTCGTTCCTGACCTCGAAGGGCCGCCTGGTGGTGCTGAACGAGTTCTCGCTGTTGCTGTTGCTGAAGTCGTTCCCTCTGTTGCTGTTGCTGAAGTCGTTCCTGACCTCGAAGGGCCGCCTGGTGGTGCTGAACGAGTTCTCGCTGTTGATGAACCTGTTCTGGTTGTCGAAGGCGTTGTTGCCGAAGTTCTGCGTGTTCTGGAAGGTCTGCAGAAAGGCGTTGGAGCTCTGGGCCCCGTTGGGCGAGGACAAGGCGAAGTTGTTGAGCACATTTTCGTCTTGGCCAGGAGGGAAACGTTGCACACCAGATTGACGTAGTACAGTCAACAGCTGAGTATTGGGGTCGAAGAGGGGCTGCGAGCCGAAGTTGTTGCCGAACCTGGAGCCGAAGTCGTTGCTGAACTCGTTCTTCTTCTGGAAGTTGTTGTTGTTGTTGAAGTTGTTGTTCTGGGCCCCGGAGGGGGAGGTGGTGACCACCTGGCCGTTGGGCAAGCGGAACGTCTGGAAGTTGGGTCTGGACTCGAAGCCGAAGGGGGACGCCGACCCGAAGTTGGAGCCTCGACCGAAGTTGGACGAGCCTCTGAACACGGATTGCAGCAAGGGATTTCTATTGTTGCCCGAACCGAAATCTGCAATAAAAAATAAGAAAACATTGATTATTAAATGCTCAAATAGTATACATTATTATTACTATTGTGTAAAGTGCTGTTGTAGTTAAGTGGCTCTATTGACACGAAGTCGTGAAAAAGGCGGTAATAAAGTCGTTGTTGTTGCACTCTTAAGTGCATTTTCCAAATAAAAGAAGCAATGTAGATCAGAAGTGTAGACAAAAGTAGTAAAGAAATAGCTTTAAAAAGTAGACATATTTGCTCGAAAAGATTCGGATTGCTTCGATCCTTGTCGATTTCGAAGGACTTGTAGCGATCACGTGACTCCAGGAAGCGAATTCTATCTAACCTTGGGAATTTGCGCACTAATGCAGTCAGTCGACTTGCTCCGCTTTTGGCGTCATCAAAGGATTTCCAATGCAATTCCTGTACCTACTGTACATTCTTTGCCAAAAGGTCACACATAAATACAAATGTCGCAATGATTTTAGACCATTACATAGTATATGTACTCGTATTATTTACAGTAGAAGAAATAAATAAGTTGAATAAGGCAGCTATCACCATATAATGTTGGTTAACTGCAACATTACTTTATAAAAGAGTTTTAGAATAAATGTATATAGTGAATGTACCTACAATCTACATCTATTGGAGTGGAAATGAGCATGTCAAAAGTGATCCTACCTATCCACCTTCATTCAACAAAAAACCGATATTACAAGTACAATGTGTACTGTGTAGTGCATGTGTCAAAATTGTGACCTTGGGCAGGTAAGGAAACGTGGTGGTACAGTTAGTACTTAGAAAGTTTGTCTTTGTCTCTCTTTATTGCTCCAAGAAATGAGGCCAAACAGAAAATTGGCTCAAGGTTTGCACTAAAGCCTTAAGTCATGACTTATGAGTATCCATAAAAATTTTAAGGGCCTTAGAGTTGGAAAGGAAAAGAAGGAGGTTTTGAAATTTGGGCACTTTTTGTCTGATTTTTTGTGGTCACAACAAATGTTGGTGATTGATTGAGTGTCATGGCCAAGAATATGTAAACTTCTTTTCCTAAGGTTTGGCCAACAATGCAAACCAGGAAGGAAGCAATAAGAATTAAAGGTCTTTTCTCTCATTCCATGTCTTGCCACAATAGCCTTGCCACATGACCACACTATTTATTCCATTTCATTGTACATAATGCCATGGGAAAAAAAGGAATGATACAATGAATATGTTCCATCATTTTTGCATTTTTGGTTAAAAATTAGATTATGATTAGCTATGAAATTTCAAAATGTATAATGAATGGTCTTATTTGGATTCTTTTTTGAAATTTTGAAAATGATTTTTTTTAAGGCAAAATTTTACTTTTTAACTTCACTAATAAGTGCTTAAGTGGCAAATGTCAAATTTGGCTGTAACAATTAACAGGGAGATTAAAAAGAGCAAAAATTTAAAGAGAAATTAATGGTATTTTTTGAACTTACTCCTTTTCGAATTTACTCCTTTTCAAACGTATGTTCTTTTTGTAGTGGTCAACATTAATGCATAGTAATGAAATCTCTTTTTATTACAGCTCACTAAGGATTTGCGTCACTTTTGTCCTTTAATCAGACAAGATTTGCTGTACTGATCAAATAACAACTTGTTTATTCTTTTAAAAAAGGACAGAAAGTAGAGAGCAAGTCGATCGTTTTCACCATTTAGTACTGTCAAAATAAGTAATGTATTTTTTTTTTTGTCATTGTACACATTTATTGTGCTCCACATTGCAATTCCTGCAAATCATCAGAGTACCGCTCATAACGGTTGAAAAGACGGACCAAAAGTGAAATTTCTTGTTACACATAACAATTCCTTCTAACTTTACATACATACATATAATACGATTTACAGTGTTAATGTACAAAAATTGATTTTTGCGACTGTTAAGGGTCAAAAAATTGTGACAATTTACGTACATTAAGGCAGTTTCATTTTTTCAAAAAGTCTAATGAAATAAAATGAGCCAAAACCACTAATGGATCAAGGAAGACAAATATTCCATTTATAACTATCCTTTTTACTACATTCTTATGTACTGACTATTGACTTTTATACTACGTACCTATTTAATGAAAGTAAACTGCATATGTAGTAGATAGTAATGATTGTTCTTTTGGAAAAGCTAGGTTATGTAAAGCAAAACGTCCATTATTTAAAGCGTTAAGTGACTTCCCTCATTACTGCACTTACTACACATTGTCAAGTAGTACAAAGCTCTTGTTGACCTTGATTTGTGGTCAAGTACATAAGGTACAATTACAAGTAATGTCACAATTATCTACATACATTTAGAAAAAGGAGCAAATTGGACATTAGTAAAAAAATGAACATTATTAAAAAATGGACATTATTTTTAAAAAATGAACATTATTACTGCAACCCGTTTTCCCTTTGGAATTGCGTCAGTGATTGCGAATGATGCAAGCAATCAAAACCACTTGTGTTGTAAAAAAAATGTGTAAAAAAGTGCACAAAATGTCAGTGCGAAATCGAACTGCGGTCAATAAATAAGAGTACATAAAGTCATAATTGAGTTAATATAGTAAAAATAAAACTCTTTTTTTTATTTACTGTATTATAAAAGTTCAAAACATGCTTTAAAATTGTAAAAATCTTATTAATATATAAGTCAATTTTGAACTATAATTATGACTTTTTTACTCTTTTTTATTCACTGTATAAAAGTTCAAAAAATGCTTTAAAATTGTAAAAATCTTATTAAAAATAAATTCCATTTTTATGACTTTTTATTTGTATATTTAAATGTTTTTGATTGTGGTGTTAGTTGTCCTGGAAGATCTTCCCATCTGATTTTGAGGGCTGCGAGCCGGAAGAATGTTTGGCAACAGGTGCGTGAACGACTTCGTCATCAACGACATTTGTCGCAATTCTTTTTACAATACATTCTTTTTCAAATTTAACATTTTACTAATGTTTCATTACTCTAACCCTCTTTAATTCGACTTCTTGTAATACTTTCATTACTACTGCTTCTAACTTCTGTACATATTTACTAAATACTTACTTAATTTATGTAAGGTATTCATTATGTGGAAGGACTTCTAACGAAGTTAACGAGCCTTACTTTGATATAAGAATGTAATGGAAATGATAATAATGAATGTAATATGTAATGAATTTCATTAAAGAATAAAGTAATTAAAGAAGAATCAAGTAAAGAAAAGTAATGATGAAAGGGAGAGAACAAGATAAAAAAGAAGTAATAAAGTAAAGAGAGAATGTGTGTCTTTCACGCCTGCTCGACGATGCTCACCTTGACCGAGTCCCGACGACCACAGCAACGCCAACAAGCAAGTCACTTGCACCATACTCACCAATTAATTCTCTAATTGCCCTCAATTAGCACTCTAATGACCTTTAATTAGCACTCATTAAGCATGACACTGCAAAAAAGGGCTTCTTTAGTATAATAATAACTGTTTTTCTTATTCTACCAAGAATCGATGGTGATTGTCAGAATGTCAGAGTGAGACTGAAGAGAATCAGCTAGGCAAACCACAACAAAACCAATGTATGTACTAGAGCATTATTACTTGGCTTCACTGAAATTTGAACGGTGAATGGCGGCGCCATTTACGGCTACTAAAAAGGACTTTTAGTAGTACTACAATAGTAATAAAAGATGGATTCATTGATGAAAGGTCGAGTACTTACAGTATGTATTACTATTGATCAACGTCATAAAACATAAGTGAGTTGAGTTTCAGTTGTCTTCGCAAAATGGGCTTTTTTGCCGCTGGGCAAAAGGAGAAAAGAAAAAAACATGGAAAAAAACACAAGATTGAGAAGCAACGAGTGGACATGATTAAGTGAAGTGCTTTACATTAGTAAGTAGTAAATTGCCTGAACATGAGGTCAAGGTGCCAGACAGATTGAGAGATTCCGACTGAAAAACAACTGAAAATCGTGGGTCTCAGAGCATTAACAGTGAGTACACAGATACGAAATTTGTTACAAAACGAGTAATACATAATAATGAATCAATGCATTCTTCTCTTAGTCTTATTACTAGACCTCGGAAAAATATTTTTTGATTTTGGCCAAAATAATTTTTTTTATTTTCCCCAAAATGGCCAAAATATTT
>JAOXNJ010243718.1:0-28028 GCA_028566655.1 Metis holothuriae | reverse complement strand
TCCAGGTGTAAACAAGCGAAGGTTAAGACAGTTTGGGTTTAGTGAAGACAAGCACGGTGGAACAACCGTGCAACTAAACGGATGTGTACCGCGTATAACGCATAATTTTGCGAATAATATTTTAATATCTGGTCGGGGTTGGGCAGAAACCTTCCCTTATGAGCATAGGTCATTGTTTAGATACAATGAAGCACGAATTAGTATTCCTAGTGGCTTGCAAATTTTTGGCGATAGTGTGGAAATTCAGTATCGAAGAAGCAATCCATCGGGATCCTTGGTAAACCACTTTTTCGATGCACCTTATGAGTATTTCGCTGGGGGCGATTCGGTTCGAGTCTATGATATCCAAAAGATTATAGACGAATTGGGTATACCCGCCTCTTCGGGTCTAGAGGTTTACGTAAGGCCTCGTTTTCAAGGAAGTTGCGAGGCCCCAGATGGTGTTTCGCGAACGTTGCGTTCAAATACCTATATAGGTTTCAACCCGAACCCAATGCGTGGCCTAAGAGATACAATGGTTCGGTCTACAAGAGAGGTTGGTCAAAACTACAACATACGGTATGCCGCTCCACAGTTAAATCCAATTGCTGCTACACCTACGGTTAATGGCTATGGGCGGACGGTAACTTGGGATTTAACCTACCAAAACTTAGCGCAGGGTGGTGTAAATGCCCATAATATTTGGTTCTATTTTGAAGATACCGCCAGTTCTACGGTAATTACAGTAGATAGTGTAATGGATTTGAATAGCGGTACGGTCTATATGCCTAATGGTCAGGGATTCTTTGAGTTAGGTGATCTAAATGGAAATACTACTAGACAATTTAGAGCCTTTGCTTCCTATGCGAATTGTGATATCTCTTGTATAAACTGGTTTTCTGGGTATAATTGTCCAGCTTACCCTTCAGATATTAATGACCCAGCTTTAGCTGAAGGTACGTGCCAAGAAACAAGAACACTTTGTGTTGAACCCAATTCAGCCTTATGGCAAGCTAGTGTTGTAACGGGTTTGGACAGTACTAATCTATGTGTAATAGATACCTTAATTTACGACTTTACCAATGTTCAAACCGGACATAGTTATAATACCACCGTTCAAATTTTGGCGCCACTTAACGTTACCGCCTCACCATATCAAATAGAGTACCCAATTGGTGGTACAACCTATGCCGTTCCGGCAAGTGCAGTTACGTTCAATGCTCCAAATGAATATTTAATTGATGTAGAGGCTGTTGTTCCTGAATTAGTTGCAGATGGTATCCCTGGTGCAATCGACTTTGGTCAGAACAACTTTAGACTTCGCTATCAGGTGGAGATTGGTTGTGGGTATATTTCCGGTAGCGAGTTGAGCACTAATGTCTATGGTAATAACCAATGTGGAACGCGAACAAATACAGCAGGGGCGCCTACACAAACCATCTACTTGTTTGGTGTCCCCGAGCCTTACTTTATGAACCCACGGGTAAGCACTAATGATACCCTATCGGTTTGTGAGAATACC
This sequence comes from Metis holothuriae, assembly GCA_028566655.1. Classification (NCBI taxonomy): domain Eukaryota; kingdom Metazoa; phylum Arthropoda; class Copepoda; order Harpacticoida; family Metidae; genus Metis; species Metis holothuriae. The sequence goes on along the minus strand of JAOXNJ010243718.1, from coordinate 26,527 downwards.
ATAGAAATGAGAATTAACACCCTTAAATTAGGGAACAACGCAGTAGGGCCGAACGATAGTTTACGACTTACCGTACCGTTAGGCGTAAGCTATGTGCCATCTAGTATAAATTTCTTAAATAATCCATTACCGCATTCAGAACCTACAGTTCAAACGATTGGTGGTATTGTTGTTTATCAGTGGAATCTACCTACACCTGTGGCCGAGTTAGATTCGGTCGATTTTACCATTGAACTGGCTATCGACTCCACAATAGATTGTGGAACCGTGCCTATTATTACTCAAACCTTTGTTGATAACACTTCATTCTGTGCTGATATTGGAGGGAATTGTGGTGTGAAGGCACAAACGGGTGGACGTACCATTAATTTGAATATCAATCGACCTACCCTATCTTTCTCTAATGAGTTGTTTGTTTCTACTCCAGTGCCTTCAACTAGTGAAGAGGTAACCTACTCATTCGATTTAACCAATAATTCGGTTACTAAACCGGCAGGTGTACCTATAGAGTTAGGGCTTTATTTTGATGCGGATGGAAGCGGAGATTTCTCATCTTCGGATGTACTTCTCAATACCCATACCATAACAGATGAAATTCAAGAGAATCAAACCATACCGTATTCGTTTACTTCTACTGTAGCGTCAACGCAGTCTTGTCAGTTGTATTTAGCAACCTTACAAGGAGATAACTGCGTGTGTAGTTCGGTATTTACTCCAGCTTCTGACGTTCGCATATTAAATGCTGGTTCGGATACGGCTACATGTTCAAACGTTCCTGTTCAGATTGGAACACCTGCATTGTCTGGTCATACATACAGTTGGAGTCCGTCTACAGGCCTTAGTAATACTTCTATTTCTAATCCAACGTTAACTATTCAAAATACACGTGGAAGAGACACGACATTAACTTACGTACTTCAAACCACTCGAGCTACGGGCTGTGTTACAGTAGATAGCATCAACGTAACCATAGAGTCTGAACCTATCTCTACCATTACAAGCGATACGGCTATTTGTAATGGAGAGTCTATTACCTTAACCGCAACAGGAGGTGTTGATTATCTTTGGAGTACTACAGAAACAACTAGCAGTATTCTTGTAACACCTTCTACTACTACAAGTTATTCTGTAGAAATTACAGGTGTTAACGGTTGTGTTAAGGATACAAGTATGTTATTAACGGTTAATCCGGCCGTTACTGCAACTATTACAAGTAGCAATGCCCCAATTTGTGATAATGAGGCAAACCGTTTGTTGACGGGTACGCCAGCGGGCGGAACATGGTTTGGTCCTGGTGTTACAGGTAATGAATTTGATCCTGGTGCAGCCGGTGTAGGAGACCACACCATAGAATACGTTGTTGTAAACATGTTCGGTTGTACCGATACAGCTTTTCAAACCATCCAAGTATTGGAATCTCCAGACGTGCAGTTTGCATTTGGCGATACCAGTATTTGTTTCTCTAGTGGTCTATTAGATTTAAATGCTACTCCATCGGGTACAACCTTTAGTGGTCCTGGTGGTGCTAGCTCTGGCACCTTCGATCCAGCTGCTTCAAGTACAGGCGTTGGCACTTTCGAAGTGTATGCAACCGCTACGCAGAACGGCTGTACGGCAGTTGATACCATTGAAATTACAGTTACTCCTGCTCCTAATGAGCCAATGGCCATAGACGATACGATCTATTGTTCTTCAGAACCCGTTCCACAATTGACAGCTACGCCACCTGCTGGTTTAACAATAGATTGGTATGATGCTCCAACGGGTGGAACCTTGTTGCTAGCCAATAGCTCAACATATACTCCTTCTGGGCCTGGTATTTACTACGCCGAATCGCGCGATATAGATGGAGAGTGCAGTAGTTTAACTAGAAAAGCCATAGAGGTTATTCGCAGTCAAGTTCCTGCCCCACCAATTACGGATGGCGACGTTACTATTTGCGAAACAGACTTGCCTGCGCAGCTCGTGGTGAGTGTACCTTCAGGTATTACTGTAGACTGGTATAGCGATGCAGCACTTACTAATTACTTGCATACTGGTCTTTTCTATGAAACATCAACGGCTGGAGTATATTATGCGGTAGCTGTTAATGCAGAGGGTTGTTCATCAGACTTATTATTCCCTGCAACAACTACCACTCTTGAAATTAGTACTTTACCAACAGGTGTTTCGGCTGGTGTTAATGGAGATACTAGCATCTGTGCCGACCCTGGTACGTTAACCGAAATTTCTTTTAATGCAACGCCAGCCACTGGTGGTGTATGGACACAACTAGATGGCAATGCGTCCACAGGTATATCTGGTTCAACCAATCCGAACCAACGAATAAATGTGGCCACAGGAAATACCTATCAGTTTGAATGGTGTGTAGAAAATGGTGCATGCGAAGTTTGCGATACAATTAACGTAGAAGTGAATGAGGCGCCTCTAGTAGGTCCTACAATAAGTGGCTTAAACGATACTTGTGCGCTAGATCTTCTTACGTATTCTTATGAGGTGGAGGTTACTGCGGGAAGCACCGTAACCTGCAGTAATTGTCTTTCTTTAACAGGACCTTCGGTAAATATTGCTGGCAAGCAAATTTGGATGGCCGAAATGACAGCAGGTCAGAATGATACGCTTACTGCTATGTTAAACGGTTGTTCCGCGACCTATGTAAAGGTAGCGCCAGATTGTGCTTGTGACCCTATTGCAATTCCAGCTTCACCAATGGCATTAGATCTTTGCGAAACAGATCCAATTCCTACATTAATGGTTACTGCTCCTTCAGGAACGGTTATCAATTGGTATGATGCCCCTACGGGCGGAACATTATTAGCGGCTTCTACTTCTAGTTATACTCCAACTACGCTTTCATTAGGTACAAACAGCTTTTATGCAGAAGCGGTTAATCCTGTCAATGGATGTGTAAGTGGTGGTCGTGCAGAGGTTGTAGTAAATAGTTACGAGCAGCCAGTAGTTAGTGCAAGTGCAACAGGTATGGATACCACATTATGCCTAGATGGCGGTTTCGACCTATTTTATACACTTAGTGCATCTACAACTGTTGGTGGAGGTGTTTGGAATCAGATTGATGGAAACGCATCGGTGGGTTTAACAGGTAGTACCATAGCTAGTCAGGGTATTTATTTGGCCGCTGGAAATGTTTATGAATTTGAGTGGTGTGGAACTAACGTGGCATGCACAGTTTGTGACACGGTTGAGATTACTACTCGACCTACACCTACTGTACTTACTAACAATAGTGGTCTAAATGATACTTGTGCGGCAGATCTGCTAACCTACCAATACGAGGTACAGGTTACCCCAGGTAGTACCTTATCTTGTACCCAGTGTACAGGTTCTATTAGCGGGCCAGTTGCAAGTGGTATGATGGAAGTGTGGACAGTAGAAGTTCCTAATGGATTGAACGATACGTTAAATATCGATTTAAACGGTTGCGGTTCAACTTATGTTAAAATTGCACCGGATTGTCAATGTGGTGTAATCGGTGCTCCAATTGCAGGTGCAGACCAAGAAATGTGCGAAGGTGATGTTGTACCAACGCTCATGGCTACACCTCCTGCAGGATACACGATAAACTGGTATGATGCCGACACAGGAAGCACTCTTTTAGCTGTTGCATCAAATGGCTTTACACCGAATGTTACGGCTCTTTCTTACGGACAAAATACGTTCTGGGCCGAAACCGTAGATACGGTTGCAGATTGCACTAGTAGCAATCGAACCCCTGTTGTTCTTAGTTATTTCGAGCGCCCAACTGTTTCTGCTGGTGCTAATGGCGATACCTTGTTGTGTACTACGGGTACTGTTACAAACTTCCCGCTAAGTGCTACCACAGATATAGGCTTAGGTACATGGCAGCAAATTGACGCCAATCCGAGTATAGGAATTGATGGCTCGAACAATGGAAACCAAATCGTAACATTAACGAATGGTTTAGTTTACGAATTAGAATGGTGTGCTACAAATGGTGCATGCGAAGTATGCGATACCATAGAAATTACATTAAATGCTGCACCGGTTGTAGAACCAAATCTTGCTGGTGTTAATGATACTTGTAACGCCAACAACTTAACCTATATATACGAGGTTCAAGCTACTCCAGGTAGTGCGTTAACTTGTACTCGTTGCAATAGCATATCGGGACCAACTGCTGGAACCGGTGGTTTAGAGGTTTGGACAATAGAGGTAAATGCTCGTATTAACGATACCTTACAAGTAGAGAATAACGGTTGTGTTGAAACCTACGTTAAAGTAGCACCAGATTGTGGTTGCGATCCTATTCAAGCGCCATTAAACCCAATGGATGCCGAAATGTGCGAGCTAGATGCCACAGTACCATCTCTATCTGTTACAGCGCCTGCTGGAATGAACATCGAGTGGTATGACGCCGCAGTTAACGGTACATTGCTTCATATGGGACCGTCGTATGTGCCAGTGCGTCCTACGGCTTACGGTACTACTACCTATTATGCCGAATCGGTAGACCCTGCTACAGGTTGTACTAGTGGAATCCGAACTGCTGTAGATCTAGATTACTACGAAGCGCCTGCGGTTTCAGCCAATGCTGGAGGTAGCGATACTACGCTATGTATTGCACCTGGCGGTTTAGCTCAGTATACATTGTCTGCATCAACATCTGTTGGTTCAGGACGATGGGAACAAGTAGATGGACACCCGAGTATAGGTATTACGGGTTCAACAAACCCAACGCAAACTATCAACTTAACGACTGGTTTAACCTACGAATTAGAGTGGTGTGGTACCAATGGTGCTTGCGTGGTTTGCGACACATTGAACCTTACGGCTAATACAGCTCCGACTGTAATGGCTAATGTTCTTGGTGCAAACGATACATGCGCCGCTGACTTACTTACTTATCAATACGAAGTTCAGGTAACCAGTGGAAGCAACGTTAGTTGTTCAAACTGCATTGGAACGCCTGCAGGACCAACTGCTGGTCCAGCCGGTTTCGAAGTATGGTCGGTGAATGTAACAGCTGGAGAAAGCGATACCCTAACTGTTGCTTTGAATGGTTGCGAAACAGAATATATTAAGACAGCTATAAATTGTCCGTGCGATAATTTATCTGCTCCTGTTGCTGGCATGGCAACTAGCATCTGCGAAAGCGATGCTATTCCAACGCTTTCTGTAACCGTAGATGCTGGGTTATCAGTTAATTGGTATGATGCTGCTACTGGCGGCACATTATTAAGTTCAGCTAGTGCAACTTATACGCCGAGTGCACCTTTTGTGTATGGCGTCAACACATACTATGCAGAAACGGTAGATCCTGTTACCGGCTGCGTTAGTACGGTTAGAACACCAGTGGTTCTCAATTATTATGAAGAACCTGTGGTTTCGGCAAGTGCCTCTGGAAATGACACTACGTTATGCTCAAGTGGAAGCAATGTGCCTTACACGCTTAGTGCTTCAAATAGTCTAGGTATGGGTATTTGGACGCAGATTGATGGAAATCCTTCAGTGGGTATTTCAGGGTCTTCTAATCCTACGCAAACCATCAGTTTATTAGCTGGTTTCACCTACGAATTACAGTGGTGTGCTACAAATGGTGCATGTGTTGTTTGCGATACTATAGAGGTAGTTACGAATGCCGCACCTCAAGTTCTTCCTAATGCACTTGGTGCTAATGATACCTGCGCAGCAGATCTTGCCACGTATCAATACGAGGTTCAGGTAGAAACCGGTAGTACGGTTACTTGCTCTAATTGTATTGGAGCCCCTAGTGGACCTTCTGCTGGACCGACTGGTTTTGATGTTTGGGTTATGAACGTTACTGCTGGACAGAACGATACCTTAACGGTAACGTTAAATGGTTGCGAAACGGAGTATATTAAAACTGCCATTGATTGTCCTTGCGATAATGTTATGGCTCCAGTTGCTGGAATGCCTGCCGAAGTTTGTGAAACTGATCCTATTCCAGCTTTATCAGTAACGGTAGGTGCTGGTTACACAGTTAACTGGTATGATGCAGCTACAGGTGGTACACTACTTGCTAGTTCTACCACTATGTTCACACCATCGGGGCCATTGGCTTTTGGTACTAATACCTATTATGCCGAGTCTGTTGAAGTGGCTTCGGGTTGTACAAGTACTGTGAGAACAGCTGTAGTATTAAATTACTATCAAGAGCCGGTTGTTTCGGCTAGTGCATCGGGTAACGATACCACGCTTTGTATAACAGGTGGTTCTGCCTTGTTCCCGTTAAATGCCGCTATCTCTGTTGGAACTGGTACATGGACGCAGATTGACGGAAATACCTCTATAGGTCTTACGGGTTCAACCAACCCTAACCAAAACGTTACGTTACAGGCCGGCCTAACCTATGAATTAGAATGGTGCGGAATGAATGGAGCTTGTACGGTATGCGACACAATAGAGATTACTACTAATGATAACCCAACGGTAGTTGCAAATGCCGCTGGAGTTAACGACACGTGTTCTTTGGACGGTAGTACCTATCAGTATGAGGTACAGGTAACCGCAGGAAGTACGGTCAGCTGTAACCAGTGTAATGCTGTAGTAAGTGGCCCTGTTGCGGGTCCAATGGGTATGGAAATTTACACTTTCCAGGTCGATTCTGGGGTTCATGATACATTAACCGTTTCCTTAAATGGATGCGATGCAGAGTATTTTATTTCAGCTCCAAATTGTGCTTGTGGTCCTATTGCTGTGCCAACAGCAGGTATGGATGTAGATGTATGTGAAACAGAGCCAATTCCTGCATTAACGGCAACTGTGGCCAGTGGTTTCAGTATAAACTGGTACGATGCACCAACTGGAGGTACGTTATTAGCCGCTGCGAGTAATACCTATACGCCAACGGCAGCCGACCTTACATTTGGTCGTAACGAGTTTTATGCCGAGTCAGTTGAAACAGCTACTGGCTGTGTAAGCAGTTCGCGTACGGTAGTTGTCTTAAACTACTTTGAAGCGCCAATAGTTACTGTAGGCGTTGGCGGTGATTCAGACACAACATTATGTATAACTGGAGCAAGCACTGCCTTTGATCTAACCGCAAGTACAAACGTTGGTATTGGTACCTGGACTCAGGTAGACTTAAACCCTGGTGTTACTATTAGTGACCCATCTATTGCCAATCAAACTGTAAACTTGACTTCTGGCCTAGTATATGAGTTTGAGTGGTGTGTAGTTAACGGAGGCTGTCAGTCTTGTGACACCTTGGAGGTTACAACAAATGAGGCACCGGTTGTTACCGCCAACGCAGGTGGAGTTAATGATACTTGTAGTGCGGATTTATCAACCTATCAGTACGAAGTACAAGTTACAGCTGGAAGCTCGGTTTCTTGTAGCCAATGTAATGCTGTGGTAAGCGGTCCTACATCAGGTCCAATGGGTACGGAGATTTATGTATTCCAAGTTGACAGTGGTGTTAGTGATACCTTAACAATATCATTGAATGGTTGCGATGTAGAATACATAAAAACGGCGCCTAACTGTACATGTGGGCCTGTTGCTGCTCCTCTAGCTGGTGCTGATGTTGATGTTTGTGAAACAGATCCAATTTCAGCGGTTACTGCTACGGTAGGTTCTGGTTTAAGTGTAAACTGGTACGATGCTGCCACGGGAGGTACGTTACTTATTGCTAATAGTACGAGCTATACACCTATGCCTGCCGATTTAACTTATGGTGTAAACGAGTTCTATGCAGAGGCTGTACAAACAGCAACAGGATGTGTTAGCAGTACTCGAACAGCTGTTGTATTAAATTATTATCAAGAGCCTGTGGTTACTGTAGGAGTAGGAGGCGATACCGATACGACTGTTTGTGTAGGTTCTACCGGTGCAAGTTTTGCCTTAACGGCTACTACTAGTATTGGTATAGGTACATGGACTCAGGTTGATGCTAATGCTCCTATAACTATTGCTGACCCGAGCCTAGCCAATCAGACCGTAACCTTACAGTCAGGACTAGTATATGAGTTTGAATGGTGTGCCGACAATGGGGCTTGCCAGTCGTGTGATACACTTGAAGTTACCACAAGTATGGCACCTGTTGTAACAGCCAACTTGGGAGGGGTTAATGATACTTGTGCTGCAGATAATTCAAGCTATCAATACGAGGTTCAAGTTACTGCTGGTAGTACTGTCTCTTGCAGCCAATGCAATACGATAGTTAGCGGTCCGAATCCTGGACCAACGGGAACCGAAATTTATGTGTTCCAAGTAGATACTGGCGTAAATGATACACTTACAGCAACATTAAATGGTTGTGAAACAGAGTACATAAAAACAGCGCCAAATTGTAATGTTGTTTGTCCTCCAATAGCTGCTCCAGGCATGAGTCCTGTGGCTGAGGTTTGCGATATTGATGGAATACCATTCTTCCTTGCTTCGCCACCGGCAGGTATGACGGTTAATTGGTACGATGTTGCTTCAGGCGGTACTCCTTTGTTGACAAACAGTAATACCTACACGCCGGTTCGTGCTGACCTAAGCTATGGATCGAATGTATACTATGCCGAAACAGTAGATCCTGCAACAGGTTGTACTAGTGCAAGTCGTACCCCGGCTACATTGAATTATTATCAAGCGCCTATGGTTAGTGCTAGCTCAAGTGGCAACGATACCACTCTATGTTTGGCTAGTGCTACAGAGAACTTTATGCTGTCTGCTTCTACAACTATTGGTGTAGGATCTTGGACTCAGTTAGATGCTAACCCAAGCTTAGGAATCGATGGTTCTACTAATGCTTCTCAGACCATTACGCTATCGGCTGGTTTAACCTACGAGTTGGAGTGGTGTGCAACAAATGGAGCTTGTACCATTTGCGATGTCATTACTATAGAAACGAATCGCGGTCCAAACGTTACCGCGCATCTATCAGGTGTTAATGACACGTGTGCAGCAAATGGACTAACCTATCAATACGAGGTACAAGTTGCTGCAGGAAGTATGGTTACATGTGCTCAATGTAATGGCACACCTAGTGGACCAACTGCTGGCCCTATGGGGACAGAGATATGGGTTACAGAAGTGAATGAAGGTATCGATGATACCTTAACTGTCACGTTGAACGGCTGTGTAGAAACCTATATTAAAACGGGTCAAATTTGTAATGGCTGTCCTGCGGTTGCGGCGCCAACAGCTGGTATGCCAGGAGAAATGTGCGAAGCAGGTATTATACCAACCTTAACGGCTACGGCTCCTGCCGGTTACGTTGTTGATTGGTATAGTGCAGCTACTTCTGGTACCTTATTGGCCTCTGGTACCAATAGCTTTACGCCAACAGGTCCATTCATTTATGGTCAAAATAATTACTGGGCAGAATCAATAGATCCTGTTACAGGTTGTAAGAGCGGTGTAAGAACCCGAGTTATATTGAATTACTATCAAGCCCCTGTGGTAAGTGCAAGCTCTAGCGGTAACGATACTATCGTATGTGTTGACCCTGCGGGATCACCGTATACGCTAAGTGCTTCTACTTCAATTGGTACGGGTGTATGGACACAATTAGATGCCAATACTATTGCTGGCTTGACAGGTTCTAATAATGCAAGTGCTACAATTACATTACAACCAGGTGTGACATACGAGTTGGAGTGGTGTGCGACAAATGGTGCTTGCGAAGTTTGCGATACCGTTCTTATCGAATCGATAGGAGCTCCGATTGTTCAAGCACACGTAATGGGTGCCAACGATACCTGTTCGGCTAGTTTAACAACGTATTCTTATGATGTTCAAGTTACCGCAGGTAGTACGTTATCTTGTACTAATTGCTCTGGCTTTGTGTTAAGTCCAAGCTCACCTGTTATGGGTATGGAAGTTTACACGGTTACTGTACCTGCTGGTATTAGCGATACGTTAACCGTTGGTTTAGCAGGCTGTGATGTCGACTACATTAAACCAGCTCCAAACTGTGTATGCGAGCCAATTGCAGCACCAATTGCTGGAATGGACGTAGAACTCTGCGAGACCGATGCTGTTGTTCCAGCGTTGTCTGCAACGCCACCAGCAGGTTATAGCATTAATTGGTACAGTGATGCAACAGGTGGCACGTTGTTGCAAACGGGTAGTACCACGTTTGTACCTACCGGTCCATTTACTGTTGGTGTAAATCGTTACTATGCCGAATCGGTAGATTTGGTATCTGGTTGTACAAGCAATGCGCGTACTGCGGTTAACTTATTCTACTTTGAATCACCGATAGTTGCTGCTAGTGTAACTGGAAACGATACTAGTTTATGTGGAACTGGTGTATTTACACCATATACTTTTAATGCCTCTACTTCTATCGGAAGCGGTGTATGGCGACAGTTGGATCTTAACCCTGCTGTAGGTATAGACGGCACTACTAATCCTAGTGCGACATTCAATTTACGTACAGGGTTTGTATTTGAATTTGAATGGTGTGGAATCAGTGGAGCTTGTACCGTTTGCGATACCATCGAGGTTAGTACTATACAGTCTCCTGTGGTTACACCGAACCTATCAGGTGTAAATGATACCTGCCGTGCATCCTTAACTACCTATCAGTACGAAGTACTAGTAACACAAGGTAGTACGGTTACCTGTGAACAATGTATTGGTACTCCAACTGGTCCTGTAACAAGCGGAACTAATGACCTATGGGTTATTGAGGTTCCTGTTAATGTAAATGATACGTTATCGGTTACTATTAATGGCTGTACAACTACTTACGTTAAAACAGCCCCGATCTGTCTTTGTGAGTCTATTGCAGCACCGCTACCTGGAGCGGCAGCTGAAATATGTGAAACTGAAGCCATTCCGGCTCTCACGGTTACGCCTACTCCAGGCTATGAAGTATACTGGTATGACTCTTTAGTTGGGGGCAACCTTCTTCAAATGGGTGGTGCTAGTTATACACCATCTGCACCGTTCAGTTATGGTACTAACACCTATTATGTAGAATCTATAGACCCAGTTTCGGGCTGTACTAGTAATAGTCGTTTACCAGTAGAATTAAATTACTACGAGTTACCTGCCGTATCGGCAAGTGCAAGTGGTAATGACACAATTGTTTGTGCAGATGCTGGTACAAATGTGGCGTTTACGCTTACTGGATCTATCAGTATTGGAACTGGTACATGGACACAGCTAGATGCTAATGCCGACATTGGCCTAACAGGTTCTTCTAATCCTGTCCAAAACATTTTAGTTCGTAGTGGCAACATTTACGAATTTGAATGGTGTGGCGAGAATGGGGAATGTCAGGTTTGCGATACTGTAATGGTAACCGTGAATAGTGCTCCAAGCATTACGTTGGTAACGGGTAGCGATACATGTGCGGTGGACGATGCTACCTGGGGTTATACGGTAAATGTTACTACTTCTGGTATAACAACTATGCCATCAAGCTTAAATGGTACGGTTACCAATTTAGGTGGTGGCGTTTACGAGGTATCTGGTATTGATACGTTGATCTTAAGCGATGAATTGACGGTTAATAGTTCTGGTTGCGAGGAGCAGTTTATCATTAACGCCCCAGATTGCGACTGCGACAATGTGGTTGCTCCTGTAAGTGCTGGTGATGTTGTTATATGTGAAACAGACCCAATACCTGCATTGATAGCTAACGTATTGCCAGGTTATACTGTAGATTGGTTTGACGAGGCAACATTGAGTACATTGCTAGCAATTGATACCAATGCTTATACTCCTGCAGGTCCTTTAGCACCTGGTGTATATGATTATTATGCACAAACACGGGATCCACTTACCGGTTGCGTAAGCTCAACTCGTACAGAGGTTCAACTTACTATTATTGATCAACCAGCGGGTGTTACTGCGGGAAGTGACGAGGTGGTTTGTACTGATTTGCCAAGTGTAGATTATACCTTGAATGCTTCTACAGGCTCTGCTCTAAGTGGACGTTGGACTCAAATTGATGCAAACCCACGGGTTGGATTAACTGGTTCAACCAATGCTAGTGAAACTGTTACATTGTTAGCAGGAAGAGATTACGAGTTTAGATGGTGTGCCATCGATAGAGCTTGTTCATCTTGTGACACGGTAATTATAAATGTTGTTTCCGCGCCGGCGCAACCAGTGGCTGCAGAAACAGATGTAGAAGTGTGTAGCATTACAGATTTACCGGTTACACTGTCTGTTACACCGCCAGTAGCAACTACCGTAAGATGGTATGCTGATGCAGGTCTGTTTACACAAATCGGCACAGGTAATACCTATTCAACATCTACTCCGGGTACCTACTATGCAGTAGCTGTAAATGGTACAGGTTGCGAATCGAATGCTACCGCAATAACCATGTCCATCATTACACCGGTTGTAAATGCTGGTAACAATGACACCATTTGTGAAGGTAGTACAGCAACGATTTCTGCTAGTACAACAGCGATATTACCTCAGTACGAGTGGCGCAGAAATTCGCCTACGGGGCCAATTGTATCTACAACTAATCCATTAGTGGTTTCTCCAGTTGCAACGACTACATATTATTTAACAGCCACGAGCGTAACAACGGGCTGTAGTAATATTGATTCAGTAACTGTGTTTGTTTCTACTGCACCTGTAGCTGTTAACGATGGTTGCTTTAATGTACCAGAGGATAGTGTATTTATGGGTGATGCCGATGTGTACTTTGGTAGAAATGACAGCAATTTAGTTGTGTTAGATGGTTTGATTCGCTACAGTATTGTAGAGGGAACTACCAACGGTGTTTTCACCTTGGATCCTGCCACGGGCGATTTCTCTTACACTCCAGATGCCAACTATATAGGTAATGATACCGCGGTAATCAGCGTATGTAGTCGCACTTGTAATACGCTTTGCGATACCAACTGGGTTTGCTTTAGTGTAGGTACGTCAACTATCGATACCGTACCTAAGGTTATTTATGAAGACGACACGCTAGTGGTATGTGCTCCAACAGACCTTAGTCTGGTAGATACTTCGGGTGCTACTATTTCAAGCTGTAATAGCGAGGAGCATGGTACAGTTGATGTGAGTGGTTATCCGTGTATAACCTATGTCCCAGATATGAACTATGTAGGACAGGATACAGCTTGTATTGTAATTTGTAACGCGGGAGGTGTTTGCGACACAACGATAATTCCAATTACCATTATACCTGAAATAGATACAGTTCCAGTAGTGATTGATGAGGATGATACATTAACAGTGTGTAGTCCAAGTTCGCTCACTCAGGTTGATTCGCTTGGATCTATTACAACATTGGGTTGCTTGGAAAATGGTACACTAGACATAACTTATGATGCAAATGGAGACACTTGTATAACGTATATACCATATACTAACTACAATGGTCAGGATACGGCATGTGTAGTGATATGTGATGTGAATGGTGTTTGCGATACAACCTATTTCCCAATCACGGTTAATCCTGTTAATGATCCGCCAGTGGCGATTAATGACATAAATAACACAACACAGGACAACCCTGTTTCGGGTAACGTTATTACCAATGATTTTGATATTGATGGTGATAATATAGCAGTTGGTACAACGCCGATTAGTACGTCAGTGGTTACCAATCCAATGGGAACACTTGTATTGAATCCTGATGGTTCTTACATGTATACGCCACCTGCTGGTTTTGTTGGAACCGATAGTTTCTACTATCAGATCTGTGATGATGGTAGCCCGGTATTGTGCGATACTGCGTTAGTGGTTATTACGGTTGCGCCAGATGATGTAACAATACCGAATAATCCACCAATTGCTAATGACGACAATGTTGTTACCCCAGGTGATTCAGTTCCGGTATGTATAATCTGTAACGATTATGACCCGGATGGTGATAGTCTTTCTAATCCTACAATTACTGATGGGCCTGATAACGGTACATTGATACCATCGGATAGTGGCTTTGTATACGTTCCTGATAGTGGTTTTGTAGGTGTTGATACTGTGGAGTACTTTGTGTGCGATCCTTATGGCGATTGCGATACGGCTACGGTATATATTACGGTTACACCACCAACGAATCCTGGAGAGAACACTCCGCCTGTTGCTATTGATGATGCTGCTGGAATGGAGCAAGGCGATACTTTATGTATAGATGTGAGTACTAACGATGTAGATCTCGATGGTGATGCTTTAACATTCGCTCCTGTGGATTTACCAACGAATGGCAGTATTGTTAGTTACACAGATGATGGTATTATCTGTTATGTCCCGGATAGTGGGTACTTAGGAGGAGACAACTTTACCTACGTGGTTTGTGACTCTTTCGCGTGCGATACCGCAACGGTTTACATAACTGTGTTTGATGATAACGATCCGCCAGTTGCTATCAATGATATAAACAACACAACCGTTAATACACCGGTTTCTGGTGATGTTTCTACAAATGATTCTGATCCAAACGGAGATATGCTAACCTGGGCAATTACCGATACCTCTAGCCTTGACGGTTCCTTGGTATTTAACCCAGACGGCACCTATACGTTTACGCCAGATTCTGGTTTCACCGGTACAACTACGTTTACCTATGTGGTATGCGACGAAGACGGTGTTTGCGATACTGCTGATGTTGTGATTGAGGTTGTTGACAAGGATCCTGAAATAAATAATCCACCGGTTGCTAATGACGATAATGTTGTTACGTACGGTCCAGATCCTGTGGTTATAAATGTACCTGCCAACGACTATGATCCTGATGGAGACAATCTAACTAATCCGGTAATTGTTACTAATCCACCAAATGGTACAGTAACGGTAAATCCAGATGGTACGGTAACCTATACACCAGATCCAACCTTTGTAGGGGTAGATACCTTTACTTATGTTGTATGCGATCCAGCTGGTTTATGTGACACTGCTATGGTAACCATAGACGTTAACAAAGAGGTTACTCCTGGCGAGGAGCCTCCGGTAGCTGTTGATGATGCATTCGGTGTAGACGAAAATGATACGCTAACAGGAAATGTATCACCGAATGATATTATTCCAGGTGGTAATCCGTTCACTGTATCTTTAGTAGACAGCACTACAAATGGTAGTCTGGTATTGAACCCAGATGGTACGTTTGAGTATATTCCAAATGAGAACTATTCAGGCCCAGACCAATTCGTTTATGTTGTCTGCGATGACGTAACGGGTCTATGTGATACTGCAACAGCTTACATTAATGTGTTTGATGACAATGTACCACCTGTGGCAATCAACGACATCAATACTACGTTGGTAGATGTTCCTGTTATGGGAGATGTTAGTCCAAACGATTATGATCCTAATGGTGACCCTGTTACGTTTGCTGTGGCTGACACCGCTGACCTTGATGGTTCGGTTGTGATGAACCCAGATGGTACCTATACCTTTACACCAGATCCTGGTTTTGTGGGTACTACTGAGTTTACCTACACCATTTGTGACAGTACAGGTTTATGTGATACCGCTGTGGTTGTAATTGAGGTTGAAGATTACGATCCTTTAGTTAACAACCCACCTGTTGCCAATGATGATAATTTATTGACTGGCGAGGACGATCCGGTTATCATTAATGTCTTGGGTAATGATTACGATCCGGATGGCGATACATTATCTATACCTACCATTGTAGATAGACCACAGAATGGTACAGTGGCAGTGAACCCAGATGGTAGCGTTACGTATGATCCAGATCCTGGTTTTGTAGGAATTGACACCTTTACCTACGTTGTCTGTGACCCAGCAGGTTTATGTGATACCGCAACGGTGACCATTGATGTTAGACCAGATGATGATCCGGCTACAGAAGGTCCTTATGCTATTGATGACGCCTATGGTGTAGCACAAGATGACGAGTTGAACGAAGATGTATTCGTGAATGATCTATTGCCAGGAGGTGGTACATACACCATCACCCTAGTTGATAGCACAATGCACGGTGATCTTACCTTGAACCCAGATGGTACGTTTAATTATGATCCTAATTATGATTATACCGGACCGGATCAGTTCGTATACGTCTTATGCGATGCGAACGGCTTGTGTGATACGGCTACTGCGTACATTAATGTCTACGACGTAAACAATCCACCAGTTGCTATCAACGACATCAACTCAACATTGCAAGATGTTCCTGTTAGTGGAAATGTCTTAACCAATGACTGGGATGTTGATGGCGATGATATCACACCTCCTACGGTAATTGACGGGCCAAGTAATGGTGCCATTACGATTGATCCGAATGGTGACTATACGTACACCCCGAACCCAGGTTTTGTAGGAACCGATAGCTTTACGTATGTTATATGTGATGACGGTACGCCGGTATTATGCGATACAGCCATTGTGGTTATTGAGGTTGAACCAACGTTCATTAATCCTAATGACAATAACCCGCCGGTGGCTAACGACGACCATACGGTCACTTATGAGGATACTCCGATTACAAGTAGTGTAATTCCTAACGACTACGACGTTGACGGTGACGCCTTAACGGTGAACCCTGTTCCGTTGGATGATACTGATAATGGTACGTTAACATTGAACCCAGATGGTACTTACACGTATGTGCCTAATCCAGGTTTCATTGGCACAGATACCTTTGAGTATGTTGTGTGTGATGGAAATGGAGGCTGCGATACGGCAACTGTTATCATAGATGTATTACCAGATATCTATGGCGGTCAGAACCATCCACCATTTGCTGGTGATGACGCTGGTGGAGGACCTGCGGATGAGCCAATTGAGTTATCGATCTTGGATAATGACTATGATGTAGATGGCGACAACATTACGCCGACCGTTTTAGATGGTCCTACGAATGGTACGTTAACATTAGATGCCAATGGCAACGCCGTGTATACTCCTAATCCAGGTTATGTTGGAACCGATCAGTTTACCTACGTTCTTTGCGATGATGGTACACCAGTATTGTGTGATACTGCCACTGTTTATCTTACCATACATCCAAACCCGAATGTTATAGCGGTGAACGATTCATCGTCTGTAACACCAGATAGCGAAACACCTATCAATATATTGGAGAACGACACGTTCCCTGCGGGCGAGGTTAGTATTACGGTAATAACGCAACCTGTAGAGGGTACGGTAACTATTGATGGTACTACAGCTATTTATACACCGAGTCCGTTTAGCGATCCATTACCATTAGATAGTTTCCAATATGTGTTATGCGTTAATGGAGTGTGCGACACTGCTTGGGTCTTCATTGAAATCAACGATGTGGAACTTGATTTCACAACAGGTTTCTCACCAAACGGTGATGGAATTAACGATGTTCTTGAATTCCCAGGATTGCAAAACTTCTATCCAAACGCTACATTAGCGGTTTATAACCGCTGGGGAGATCAAGTTTGGGGTAGTGGTGCACCATACCGCAACGATTGGGATGGAACGAACTACGACGGTGTTAATTTACCAGACGGTACGTACTATTACATCATTGATTTTAATGATGGAGAGACCGAACCGTTCTATAACGTTGTAGTTATCTACCGAAATAAATAAACCTTAATTACCGGGTACCCTTGGGGTGCCCGGTTTTAAATCTCGAATTATGAGAAAGTTTTTATTATTTGTTATGGTTGCCCTTACATCGGGCTTAATGGCACAGCAGGATGCGCAGTTCTCCTTCTACCCATACAACCAGCAGTACTTAAACCCTGCTTATACAGGTACATCGACTAATTCAAAATTTAGTTTGTTGTATCGCGATCAGTGGTTTAGCATCCAAAATGGAGCGGTAAACCGTTTAACGCCCCACTCTGTATCAGCAGCTCTAGATTTGCGATTAAGAGATGGTCGTTATGGTTTTGGTACCCTATTGCATTTTGATCATGTAGGTTATAGTATGATGGGGACGATTAATCCTAGTTTTAGCTTTATTATTCCTACTAAGTCGATGACCAAAATTTCATTGGGTTTACAAGCGTCTCTCATGATGTTTGACGACAGAAGAGATAGAGCAACGCTAGTGGATGATGTGGATCCCACTTTCGAGCCAGCTCCAATGCGGGTATTTCCTAATTTCGGAGCAGGTGTATATGTTTATGATAATGATCGCTATTATGTGGGAATTGGTTTACCACACATACTGAATTGGAATATTTCGGAAAGTGTATTTGGCGATGGTGGTGGTTTACATAATGCAGCAACCAATGGATTTTTTGCAAGACAATACCGTCATTACTTTTTACACGCAGGTATGATTTTCCCTCGTTGGAGTAATGCAAGTGTGGTTCATTATTTACCAAGTTTCTTACTAAAGGTAGTAGAGCTTAATGATAGAGGTGGAGATGAGCGTAACGTTCCGGATATTGACTTAACCAATCGTTTTATTTTCTTACAGCGCTATACCCTAGGTGTAGGTGTACGTTTAGGTGGGAACAGGGTTGGTCCGTACTTTGAGTCCGTGATTGGTATGTTTACAGCTATGTTGGGCAAGAAATCTAATTATGCTCACGAGTTAGGAGTTGCCTACGATTATACTTTAAGCGACTTGAATGACATTGATAACTTTAGCATTGGTTCATTGGAGTTTTTGTACAAACACCGTTTTGGTAACCCTAGAACTTTTAGCAACACAGCGCCAGAGGGGCAGTATATCAATATTTCCCCGTTTTAAACCCTATATAACCACGGCAAATAGACCATAAATACTGAAGCATGAAACGATTTATTTTACTTTTTACATTAACCATGGGACTGCTCTTACTGGCACCGCAAAAGAGTAGCGCTCAAAAAGGTAAAGTGTCCTTTGCTGATCAATTATATGAACGGTTTGATTTTCGTTCTGCGCAGCGATTGTATCAAAAAGTATATGATAATGGAAGTGAAGATCCCTATGTAATTCAAAGATTAGCGCAGTGCCATGAGCATTTGCGTGAACCGGGTAAGGCTGAACCATATTATAGACAATTGGTAGAGGATTTTCCTGATTTCCCGTTTTATCAATTTAAACTAGCCCAGTCCATTATGGCACAGGGTAGAACTGAAGAGGCCTTTGGTTATCTAAGATCATATGCCGATCTTAAGGGAGGTTATTCAACGTTACCTAAGAGTTATAATGCGAGTTATTTAGATAGCGATCCTTCAGTAACCGTTAAGCGTGAGGATTTTAATACTAAGGAGCTTGACTATAGCCCTATGATTATTATGAACCGATTGTATTTTATATCTACACGGGGCACATCTTGGCGGCAAGATGATATGGACTATGAGCGTGGTGCGTTTGCAGATATTTACTATTTGAATACGGATAGTGCGGATAGCAAACCGAGAATTTTTGGAAAGGAAGGTGTTAGTGGGGATTATCACGAGGGTCAGGTTTGTCACGATCCGATATACAACGATATGTATATTACCCGAAATGTATACCGTGGTAAGGATGAGGATGTAGAGGAAGACGACAAGGACCGAGTTCACCTAAAAATTTATAAGTTGCCGTATTTAGAAAAAGAAGAGCGTTTCGGCAAAACCTTATCGGATCCAGTTGATTTTAATTCGGAAAATTACTCAACGGCTTTTCCGGCTATCACCAATGATGGAAAGTATATGTTCTTCGCCTCTAATAAAGATGGAGGTTTTGGAGGCATGGATCTATACATTGCAAAACGTGTAGATGGCCGTTGGACGGAGGCGGTAAACTTAGGACCAGAGGTAAACACTCCAGGAGATGACACCTATCCATACGTTGCAGCCGATGGTACTTTATATTTTGCATCGGAAGGGCACTTAGGGTATGGTGGATTGGATATCTATAAAATGCCATTAAACGAAGATGGTTCTTATGGTTATCCAGAAAATATGCGCTCACCTATAAACAGTGGGGCAGATGATTATGGAATAACATTTACTTCAGAAATGGATCGCGGTTATTTCACATCTAATCGCGCCAAAGAAGAGACAGCAGAAGCAGATGACGAAAAAGAGGCCTCATTTCAAGATGATGACATATACTCCTTTATTATAGAGGGTATTCAGTTGGACTTGTGTGTTTTTGAGGATGAGTCAGGAAACCCAATCGATTCTGCCTACGTAACCCTTATCAACTTAGATGATGGTACACAAAGGACAAAATTAACGGGTCCAGATTGTAAACAGATGTTCGGAATTTTGCCAAATACGAATTATAAGTTAGAGGTATTTAAAGAGGGATATCTACCTGAAGAGGCAGAGTTCACCTCTGGCGAAGAGGATATTACTGCCGAAATTCCTCTTATTCCAGATTATGGTCTTATCCTAGACGTTTTAGTTACCGATATGATTAATGGCGCCATTTTACCTGGTGCAGACGTTACCTTGGTGAATAAAGTAACTGGCGAAAAGGTGCCTAAGAAGACGGGAGATGATGGTAAGACTTTCTTTGTCTTAGAAGAAGATCAACAATACGAAATTGTTACCAATAAGGAAACAGATGATTGCTGTGTGCTTTATCTTCTAGACACTCGTAGTTTTAGTACCATGGGAATTGAATCTCCTGCAACGTTAACGCAAGAGATACCGCTAGACCGCCTGGGATGTGGCGATATTCGAGTAGTACCTATTTACTATGATTTGGATGAATCTTACATCCGTGCAGATGCTGCTCTAGTATTAGACGAATTGGTTCAGTTGTTATTAGATAACCCAAGTATAGAAATCGAGATGGCTTCGCACACGGATTGTCGTGGGTCGAAAAGCTATAACCGAAGGTTATCAGCAGCGCGTGCAGAAAGTGCTGTGGCTTATCTAATTGAAAATGGCGTAGCCTTTAACCGCTTAACAGCTGCAGGTTATGGTGAAACCAAATTGGTTAACGACTGTCCTTGTGAAGGCGGTGTAGGAAGAGGTAGAACATCTGCCTGTACTGAGCAAATGCATCAGGAAAATCGTCGAACAGAGTTTAAGGTTACTCGTCTTAAACCTGATTGTTACTAAGTAGAATTAGATACTGTAGTAAAAGCCTCGGTTTATCCGGGGCTTTTTTATTTTGCAGCCATGGAGCAGTGGTTTTATCATAACGAGGCGTTAAAGGAAGGACAAGAACTAGATTTTACCGGTCAGGAGCATGCTCACATGGCTAAGAGTCTACGGTTAAAGGAAGGAGACAGCGTTGCGGTTTGTAACGGTAAAGGTCAATTGTTCGGCGCGGTAGTCCTTTCGGTAAGTAGAAGAGAAACTCAAGTGCAATTACAAGAGGTATTGGAAGAGCAAAGAGAGAATACGAATAGGGGCGTAATAGCCATCGCTCCCACTAAAAATGCCAGCCGTTTTGAATGGTTCTTAGAGAAGGCTACGGAATGTGGTATTCGCTCTATTCAACCTATCTATACCCGTCATAGTATTCGCAGAAACCTTAAACTAGATCGTTGTGCACGCATTGTACAATCGGCTGCTATGCAGAGTAAAGCATTGTATATTCCTGAACTAAGAGAGCCGCTATCCTTTATAGAGTTCGTAAATGGAGCTAAACCCGATGGTAATTATATAGCTGTAGTGGAAAATGATGGAAATCTGTTATCAGATGAAAGTCTAAGTAGCGACGCTGCGGTATGTATTGGACCTGAAGGTGGTTTTCACGCTGAAGAAATAGAAACAGCAAAACGTAGTGGTTTTAAAATGGTTTCTTTAGGGAGAAAAAGATTAAGAGCAGAAACCGCTGGCGTAGTGGCATCCGTTTTATTAAATTTATAGTATGAGATGGTGTTTACTTCTTTGTAGTTTACTTCTTTCGTTGGCCTTACATGCCCAGGGCAGCGATGCCTATAAAATTGGCGTATTGAAGTACGATGGTGGAGGCGATTGGTATGCCAATCCAACGGCCGTACCCAATCTGATTGCATTTATGAATAACAACCTCAATACCGATATTGAGGTAGATGCAGCCGAGGTGTACGTTGGGAGCCCTGAACTGTTTAACTACCCCTTTATCCATATGACAGGCCACGGAAATGTTATATTTAATGCCGAGCAGGCAGAGAATTTGCGCACCTATCTAGAGGGTGGTGGTTTTCTTCATATAGATGATAACTACGGTATGGACCCATATGTTCGAAAAGCCATTGAGCAGGTTTTCCCCAATACTGAACTAGTAGAACTACCTTTCGAACACGAGGTATTTAAAACACCTTATGTCTTTCAGAATGGGTTGCCAAAAATTCACGAGCACGACGATAAAGCACCTCAAGCGTTTGGTTTATTTATCGAAGGTCGACTAGCCTTGATTTACACCTATGAAACCGATTTAGGCGACGGCTGGGAAGACGCTGCCGTCCACAACGATCCCGAGGAAATCCGACAGAAAGCCCTAAAGATGGGGGCAAACATTCTATACTATGCGCTAAGCCATTAAGGCTCTGCGAATCGATTTAATCAATGCTGGGCCACGGTAAATAAATCCGGTCCAAACCTGAACTACATCGGCACCTGCGGCAATGCGTTTAGCGGCTGTTTCTCCATCTACTATGCCTCCAACACTCACAATAGAAACGTGTGGCTCTAAATGGCTCGTTAAAGGGGCTATGGCATCAAATGCACGTTCCTTTAGCGGTCGGCCGCTTAATCCACCATTGCCTATTTTTTCAATGGTTTGGGTTGGGGTTTGTAAATCGGCACGAGAAAGCGTGGTGTTGGTAGCAATAATTCCATCCAGGGCTAGAATATTGGCTAAAGTGGCTATATCCTCAATTGCTTCGTCGGTTAAATCGGGCGAAATTTTTAAGAGTAGGGGCAGGGGCTTCGGCAGGGCTTGGTTTTCCTTTTGAACCGCTTTTATTATGCGCGTTAGTCCCTCCGCTCCTTGTAGTTCGCGCAAGCCCGGAGTATTGGGCGAACTCACGTTGATTACCATGTAGTCTACCACATCTTTTAAGGCATTAAAACAATAGACGTAATCTTCTTCGGCTTTTTCGTTCGGCGTGGTTTTATTCTTGCCAATATTGCCTCCAACCAGTAAACCCTCGGGTCTGTTTTCAAGACGCTTAGCGGCGGCATCTACGCCTTCATTATTGAAGCCCATGCGGTTAACTAAGGCCCCGTCTTGGGGTAGGCGAAACAGTCTGGGTTTAGGGTTCCCCGCTTGTGGCCTAGGCGTTAACGTACCAATTTCCACAAAGGCAAAGCCCAGAAAGGCCAGTACATCTAGGTATTCGGCATTCTTATCGAAGCCAGCAGCTAAACCCACCCGATGCGGAATATCCATACCTAGCCAGGTGAAAGCCTCATCCTTAGAAAATCGACAAAAGCGATGTTTTAATAAGGTTTTTACGCCGGGAATTCGAATTAAAAAACCCAGGCATTTCATGGTGAAATGATGGGCGGTTTCGGCAGGTAAAAGAAAAAGAAACGAGCGAAGTATTGCAAACATGGTGTAAAGTTAGTTATCTTCCCGTCAACGATATGTCTAAACCACTAGCAGAACGCATGCGCCCCCAATCCCTTGCCGATTATGTTGGTCAAGGTCATTTGGTTGAAGAGGGCAAACCCATTCATAATTATATTGAAAGTGGCAAATTGCCATCTCTTCTTTTCTGGGGTCCTCCTGGTGTGGGTAAAACCACGTTGGCCAAAATCTTAGCTGGACAGATAAACAAAACCTTTTTTCAACTAAGTGCTGTAGATGCTGGTGTAAAGGAGGTCAGAAAGGCCATCGAAACGGCCAATAAGCTTCCAGACGGAGCTATTCTTTTTATCGATGAAATTCATCGCTTTAATAAGGCGCAACAAGATTCGCTACTCGGTGCAGTGGAAAAAGGTATCATAACCCTAATTGGTGCTACTACGGAAAATCCTTCGTTTCAAGTTGTTTCGGCTCTTTTAAGTATATGTCAACTCTATACCTTGAAACCTCTTTCGGTAGAGGATCAGCAGAAACTGCTAAACCATGCTATAGCAAAGGATGTAGAACTGAGCAAGCGACATATCGAGTTAAAGGATGCCTCTCTGCTAATGAGTTATGCTGGTGGCGATGCCCGCCGCTTATTGAATTATTTAGAGCTTATGGTGCAGGCTCAGAAAGATGACCCTGTTCGAATTGATAGAGAGACCACAAAGGAGAGTTTAACGGAGCTCGTAGCCCTTTACGATAGGGATGGCGAACAACACTATGATACCGTTTCGGCATTTATTAAAAGCATCCGCGGAAGCGACCCACAGGCGGCCTTATACTACTTAGCCCGCATGATTCACGGTGGAGAAGATCCTGTCTTTATCGCTCGTCGTTTGCTTATTCTGGCCTCGGAAGATATAGGTAATGCGAATCCTACTGCCTTGGTGATGGCAAACACTTGTTTCCAAGCCGTACAGGCTATCGGTTATCCCGAATGTAGAATCATTCTTTCGCAAACCACGGTTTACCTAGCTTCTTCGCCTAAGAGCAATGCTTCCTACCTCGCCATTGACGAGGCCCTTGCCTTGGTGAAAAGCACAGCAGCGGCGCCCATACCCCTGCATTTGCGTAACGCACCTACCCAAACCATGAAAGATTTAGATTACGGGAAGGGTTATAAATACGCTCATGACTACGATGGTCACTTTGTTCCACAAGAATTTTTTCCAGAAGGTTTGGCGGGCACCGTTTTTTACAAACCCGCAGATAATCCGCGAGAGCAAAAAATGCGCGCCTATTTAACATCCTGTTGGAAGGACAAGTACGATATCTAACTTAGTTGTTGACTATCCGATAGTAACCGTTTAATCTTCGCTTTTAGCGTTCATCCTAGTATAGGTTTGTGTCATTCTTCACTAAAACCTATAGTTATGAGAATGAACAACCAAGTTCAGTTAATTGGCCGGTTGGGCCAAGATCCAGAGTTGAAAACCACTAATAACGGAAAGAAAGTGGTAAATATGACCATTGCCACCAACGACTATTACTACGACGATTCGGGTAATAAAATTGAGGAAACCCAATGGCATAACGTAGTGGCGTGGGGAAAGCTAGCCGAAAACCTAGGCAAGTTTGGCGAAAAGGGAAAGGAGTTGGCATTAGCCGGAAAGCTAACCCATAGAAAGTACGACGACAAAGAAGGCGTTACCCGATATGTTACCGAAGTGGTGGCCTCTGATTTCCAATTGCTAGGCTCAAAGAGCAAAGCATAAGGCCCGAAACCAAAAAGAGGGACAGCTAAGCCGTCCCTCTTTACTATTAAATGCTTGTAGAGGCTATCTCTTGTGGCTGTTGCACAACTCGAAAAAGTTTAGTTTCGATATTGATTTGGCTTCAATCTTCTTCCTTTTTGAAAATTTAAAATGCTCATAACCAGGCGGTTACTGCGCTTTTAAATCTCCTGCAGGCGTCGAATATTCTTACCAAATCAATTGTGCAACAGCCACTCTTGTTAGCCCTTCATGGCTTTAACCAAGGTTTCACCAATAGCGGCAGGTGTTTCTACTACGGTGACTCCGTTTTTACGAAGCGCTTCCATCTTAGCTTGGGCGGTATCGTCTTTACCCCCAATAATGGCTCCGGCGTGCCCCATGGTTCGTCCTTCTGGTGCGGTTTGACCGGCAATAAAGCCAACAACAGGTTTGCGATTTCCGTCTGCTTTTATCCAAGCAGCAGCTTCGTTTTCTAGGGTTCCACCTATTTCACCAATTAAAACGATGGCGTCTGTTTCATCGTCGTTCATCAACAATTCAACAGCTTGCTGAGGCGTAGTGCCAATAATGGGGTCGCCACCAATACCGATGGCTGTAGATATACCCATACCCGCTTTCACCACTTGGTCGGCGGCTTCGTAGGTCAAGGTTCCCGATTTTGAAACAATACCAATGCGTCCTTTCTTAAAGACAAAACCCGGCATAATGCCTACTTTGGCCTCGTCGGCTGTAATCACCCCTGGGCAATTGGGGCCAACCATTCGGCAACCCACTTTGTCTAAGTAAGCTTTAACGGGAATCATGTCTTGCACTGGAATACCTTCCGTAATGGTGATAATCACCTGAATACCAGCTTGTGCAGCTTCCAAAATGGCATCTGCGGCAAAGCGCGGAGGAACAAATATGATAGAAACATCGGCACCGGTTTCTGCAACCGCTTCGGCTACGGTATTAAATACCGGTCGATCTAAATGCTTTTGGCCGCCTTTACCAGGCGTAACACCTCCAACAACTTGTGTGCCGTATTCAATCATTTGCGAGGCGTGGAATGAACCTTCCTTCCCCGTAAACCCTTGAACAATTATCTTAGAATCTTTATTAACTAGAACCGCCATGAAGTAATTTTTTTATTTTGTGCGAAAGTAGCAAAAATCAAGGGTATGTTAAACATCAATCCGGCCAAGATTTTGGCCAATCTCTCTTTAGAAAAGGAAAATCCAGGAATTTCTACTGGAAAACAGTGGTTTCAAGGTGCTGGTAATGCCGTAACTAGTTTCACCCCTATTACGGGCGAGGAGCTTGCAACGGTAGGTACGGCTTCGGCTTCAGACTATGAAAATGTAGTGAGCCAAGCACACGAAGCATTTTTAACATGGCGAATGGTGCCTGCTCCTGAACGGGGTGAGGTGGTCCGTCAAATAGGAAACGCGCTGCGCGAGAAAAAAGAAGATTTAGGCCGCTTGGTCTCGCTAGAGATGGGCAAAAGTTTACAAGAAGGGTTGGGCGAAGT
>JAOXNJ010243496.1:0-15252 GCA_028566655.1 Metis holothuriae | reverse complement strand
AGCGCAGTCACCCATTGGTGGAGCTGTTACTGCTCCGACAGCGATGTCTGCTTCCCATCCACAACGATTTACAACACCTGTCGCGTTGAATTCAAATGTCAGGCTTCCTGAAGTACCCATGAAAGTGGCACTACCCGGAGTCTGACGGTTGTCATCCATAAGGTCCATTAATGTCGTCGTAGCATCCGCTTCACCATCTAATAGAAGTGTGCCCGTATTGTCGACACCATCATATATTTTCAGCCAATCAAAGTTTGCGAAAACACCAAATGACGTAAAAGTCACTTCTATGTCTGTACCTGTCAAGGTAGTTCTAGTAACACAACTACAGTTAGGGTGGTTACCCGCGGCACCGTCATTGGCGCAATCTCCACCTGGCCCACCTGGATCTACGAAAATATCACCATCATTAGGATTAAACGTCTCTGCCACACCTGCAGTAGGTATGAATGTCGTTTGAGCCGTCAGACTCCCAACGAAAAGCGTTAGTACTAATAATGACAAACAGTTGATTAAAACTCTTCTCATGTTTATCTATTTTTTACAGTTCTCCAATATTCAAAGACAGACTCTAGCGAATCCTGCTCTGCATTCCACGCATCTACTACCGACTCAAAGCCAGCTTGATCCTCACGGTTCACTTCCATCGTCGAACCAGCCAAAGCTGGATTCACGTCGAGTGCATCACCATACGTCGCGCTAACAATCATGCGAGAGATGTCCAACAACTCCGCTTTGATATCAGCACCAGCTTTAAAGTCATTACGCACACCTGCGTAATAGGACTCAAGTCTTTGGTTAAAGTCCGTCTTGATGCCTTGAGTTGGGTATTTCAACTCTAGCCCCAATCTGTCTATTTCCGCATTCAGCTCAGTGAGAATAGCATCTGCTCTTTGCTCACCGAGATCATACATCGTCTGCGCATCCGCGCCTTGCAAGCCAAATACGAACAAAACCACGACAGCGCCACAAGCAATTGCCGCGGCGCGCTTAGCGCGATTCCAAGTTCGATTCAGCCGATCATGAGATAAAATCGTCTGTTTCATGAGATCTGGTTTTGGTTATCAAAAAAAATTTTAATTCAAAGCTCTATCGTATGTGCACCTACAACAAAAACCTTGCCACTCCTTCGAGCAACAGATTCAATGTGTGCATAAAAAATTGAATATCAAATGATTAAACTCTCAGAGTTTCGTCAGACTCTATTAATCACTCACTATTCGTTTATTGGTTAGGTGATTTATACGAACGTGAAGTCCATACCACACCACTTAATGACACTGCTGTCATTAGATCGCGACAAAGATACATAGGATGCTCATCCATCCTCTACCCTAGTCACGGTAATTTTCATATAAGAATAAAATTAAATGTATTGTGACTTCTCACACACACCATTCCTATGGTCCTACTTCGAAGTTCTCCTTCTATCCCAGGTAAAACCCACTGTGATCTCGTGAGATCCGTTCGCATAATCCTGAAAGTCCTGAAAGGACACATCATAGCTATAAAACAGCCGAAATGTACTCAACTGGGTGCCTATAAGGAAACCCAATCGATCCCCATCGCCATTGCCATACGATAGCCCACCTACCAGTTGGTCTTCTAAAAAGAATGCTCTCAAGTTGGCATCGATCTGAAAGTCCACCTCTTCAAGCGTTTTCATGAAAATCGAGGGCTCTAGCTTCATTCCATGCTGTGGAATATCAAATCGATATCCGCCCAACAAGGTAAAGTTCTGAAATACCTCACTACCGTCCTCACCAAGAGTCGTTTCATCCAGTCGATTATGAAAGAACTTGGGCAAGGACATCCCTACGAAGAACTTTTCATCATACTCTGCATAGAAGCCCGCACCCACATTGAAGAATTGGATACCTTCTATGGCTTCCTGCAGAACAGGGTCATTTGGATTCACATCTGGATTATCTAGGACACTTCCGTTTAATGAGCGGCTTTCATATTCTGTATTCAATCCTATGGACATCTTCCAACCCTCAGGAGCTCCAAATCTATAGGCGTAAGACAGGCCGATTCTGAAATCATCCATCTCCCCTACTTGCTCTAGTCCCACTAAGAGGCCTACACCCACTCGATCCGATACTGCGGTATGATAGTTCGCTGCGATATTCCGTGGAGCACCATCGAAGTCTGCCCAGTGATTGCGATAGTTCAAATAAAGATGCTGCTGACCATCAAAACCTGTATACCCCATATTCACCCATGCAGGGTTGACGAGATACTGCGTGAATACCGCCTCTTCTTGTGCAACTATATGGGTACTGCACAACATCAACAACCCAAGGATCGCGTAGGAAATCGTTCTAAGATTCATAATCAAGACTGCTTAATAAACTTCTGAATGGATGGCGAGTATGGATATAGCTAGCGCAGCTCATAGAGCACGAGCACTGTTCCTTTGTATATCTCTGCCCGTTGACCAGCACGATTCACTTCAAGCACCCAGAAGTACGTGCCCTCATCTACGCGATTACCACCTCTATCTACGCCATTCCACTGGTTGGTGTAATTGGTATAGGTATTCACTTCCTCACCCCATCTCGTGAAGATGCTCAACTCGTTATTGACATCGGCAGCACATGAAATGATCAATCTATCATTTGCTCCATCACCATTCGGCGTGATAGCATCCATAGCGATAAAGCAGTCTGACGCTGCACAATCGATAACGTTGGCCATGGCTAGAACCTCACATCCAAAAGAATCTGTAACCTCTACCGTGTAAGCACCCGCTTCCAATCCAATAGCCTCTGCCCCAGTCTGTGCAGGTGTAGTGTTCCATAAAAAGTCATAAGGCGCCTGGCCACCCGTCACTTCTGCTAAGAGACTTCCATCCACCGCATTAGCGCAAGATGAAGTAAAGGATACGGATAGAGGGGCGATCGCACCCGGCACATTAAAGGTGCGGATGACCGTATTATTCGTTTGCTGGTCTGTCACCGTCACTGTACAGGGGCCAGCTTCCAATCCACTGATATTGCCATCTTGATCCACTGCGCCATCACAGGACCAGCTGTAGCTATAAAATCCGCTGCCGTTCAGCGCTAGGATGTCTATCGCTCCATCATCATCTCCGAAACATGTTGTAGGCGTGAACGCCACGACCACCACATTAAGTCCTTCTACCTCGAATGAACCTTCGACCACCTCGCACCCATTGGCATCTGTAATCGTGACCGTATAGTCTCCACCGAAGATGCCCTCTAGGTCCTCAACATCTGGATAATCTGTCGCAAATCCATCTGACCATTGATAACTATAGCCTCCCCATCCTCCTGACACCGTCAGGTCTATAGCACCACTGCCGTCGCTCATGAGGTCATCCGTCACACTGGAGGTAACTTGAATGGGCGATGATGGCGTCTGAATGGTGAAATTCTGAATGACGTCACACCCAGATGCATCCGTGACGGTAACAGTACAATTCCCACCTGCGAGTCCTGATATAGAACCCGTAGCAGGGTCAACACTACCACTACACGACCAATTATATGTGTACGGCGCAGCCCCCCCGGTAACCGTAAGGTTTAC
Organism: Metis holothuriae; assembly: GCA_028566655.1. Lineage (NCBI taxonomy): Eukaryota > Metazoa > Arthropoda > Copepoda > Harpacticoida > Metidae > Metis > Metis holothuriae. The sequence goes on along the minus strand of JAOXNJ010243496.1, from coordinate 11,700 downwards.
GCCTCCAGTAGCCGTGCCAAAGCACTGTACATTCTGAACCTGTCCGCTTACATTGGGCGCACCTGCTACTTGTATTGGGCCTACTATGGCTGAACAGTCATTATCATCTGTGACGGTCAGCGTGTAGTTACCCATGGCGAGGCCATTGATATCCTGTGTGTTCTGGCCAGAAGACCATGCATAGTCATATGGCTGCACTCCTCCGACAACAGAGACATTGATAAAACCATTGGAGCCGGTGGTGACCTTGCCGACGGTATCCACAGTGATGCTTACCGCATCGCTGGATTGTCCTACCACAATACCTGTGATGATACGATCGCTACTGCCATTATTATACGTAATCGTCACATCATAGGATGCAGCCTCTAGACCTGTGATCGACTGGCCATTGTCGCCATTGCTCCAGGTATACGATACGATGTCCATACATCCAATAGGAGATAATGAAATAGCCCCATCTGCCTCCCCAAAGCATGAGACATCGGTAATGGTGGGTGTGGCATTACAACAGGAGACCGTGATCGACCCTGATTCCAAGGTATAATCCGTTACATCCCCGTCAATATCGAAGATTCCGAACACACCTTGACCTGGTTGTTCCATCAACGTCACAGACGCAGATTCCTCGCAATCTCCCTTCACATTAAAGCATATCTCAAAAAGCGGAGCATCTCCTGATAGGCCATTATTTCCTTGAATGAAAGGCCCCCAGTTGACGATCAGTCTTCCTTGTGGCAACTGTGTAGGATTCACGAGCACATTGGCCTGCGGCAAGGTGAGTGATGCAATACTCACGTACTCGAGCTCCGACGTATCGAAGAGTACGGCCATATTTTGAATCGCCTGCAGGTCCATCATATTCTCTCCCACCACTTGCATGCAGACTTGCTCACCTAGTCCAGCTTCCGCGTGTTCAGCGCGTATGATGAGATCGTCAGTTCCACCACCGCCACCGCCACAGTCGCCATTCATATTCAGTTCTGCATTGCTCTGAATAATATCTGGAGCAAAGGAAACATCCCCCCCCATCTCACGTCTCTGGGCGAAATTGGTGGGCTGCACTCCAGGTAGGTCACCTATGCGAGAAAATACGCTCTGCGCAGTCAGAACTCTCATCCTCATGGTGAAGAGCACTTCTGATGGAGGCAATGTATACGCTGAAGGAGCACCAAATTCTTGAAAGATAGATCTCAATTGACCCCGAAGCCCCGTCTCATTCGGCGTAGTGATATCGAGGAACTCATTGGGCAATGACGAGGTGATATTCACGACGTCCACCAATTGCAGATCCAAGGTGTCCCAACCTATGAGTATTTGATAGGTGACAATGTCAGTGTAGTCACGTGAAGTCACATCTACATCGATGACATCCCCCACATCCCCACAAGCATCCCCGATAATGAAGTCAAGATCTTGAGCCTGCGCAGAGATTCCACCCGCGGCTACTACCAAGATCAGCAGAAGCTGTCTATACAGATATTTCATGTTCATGGACTTTTCAAAGCGTAAAGATAAGCCATACTTTGACTTATTACGTATGATTAACATATATACACTTCTCTGATGACGTCGGATGACCTCTGATCCATGAGCCTCTGCGCCATTTCATCCTACCGATAGCTTATGATGTATAAAAACGGAAGGAAGGCTGATGGGTCAACATGACACTGTTCTATTCATACCATTCCCGAGATGAGCAAAGACTTCGCCTTCTTCTGAACAAAGTGTTCTACGTTTATACCAAGTAGTAGCGCAGATTCAGCGTGGCCAGCCATCAAAATAGACAGACATAGCAGATATGACGAAGGTCGCGCATAGCAAGTGGACCTAAATAATTGCCGCTAACAGCTCGTACATCTCTACTTTGGTGCATCGAAGCATGTGGAGCAAGTAGAGGATGCTGAAGATCTTCTCATGGCCCCAGGAGGTCTGCTTTACGATCAAAGAAACGCCCTAGAACGAAGGCAACTAAAAGTTGAGGATAGCACCATCTGGAGACAAGGTGCTCCAACCGCTCTTCTTTTGCATAAAAAGCTTGGCCAAAGGCACCAAAAACAAGAACGCATCCCCCTGATATACAGAAAGATGCGAACCATGTTTGAGGTCGGTAGCGGATTTGAACCGCTGTACGAGCTTTTGCAGAGCCCTGCCTAACCACTCGGCCAACCGACCTGAAGGCATATTATGAAATGCGGATGCAAATATACGATCTTTTCATCGAAGAATAGACAATACAAGCAGATTCTCATTCATCTTCCAGCTTATCCAAGAAGGACAGCGCCTGGTCACGGAGCTCTTCAAAACTTCCCAGCATACCACCAGCATAAGCCGCCCTCTCCGTTCGCTGCATGAAATGCTCAAAGTCACTTAAACGAGTGCTGCTCCATTCCATCTGCTCTAATTGGGCATACATGGCCTTTGCATCCCAAGAATGTGCAGCCCCATGACCTCTCAATCGACCATAATCAAGGACATATTGTCTCAATTTTGCGATAGCAGATGTGTCCTGATTAGATAAAGTCAAAATCTCTTGTCTAATTTGTTCTTGCCAACTCAGCTCCACTGCGATATGCTTTGATGATCTCCAGATCTTAAAACCCAATACCGCGGAGACAAGAAGCAAAATGAGCCACAAGCCCCTACCCCAGATAGAGGAGGACCACAACTTCGCTTCACGCGGAGGGCGATCGAAGGGGACATAGGTCGAGGTAAGGGTATCAGCTTTGCGGCTCGACTGACTTCCCAAAGCGACTTGATAGGTCAATTTACCTGGTGTGATCGTCACAAAGTCCGCACTATCTACATCAAAGTAGATAAACTGTGGATACACCCATCTAGGCCCTGTAGATGAAGCTGTATAAATGTACGCTGCCTCCACATAATGCTGGATACGTGACTGCACCTTCACCGAATTCGAAGCCGAAATGGTGGGTTCGTAAGGCTCCAATTCAGGATCATGGGAGAATGTAGGCAGCTCAAAATAATCCGCATTACCATCACCCTGAACTCGAAACTCGATGGTGATCGCATCGTCTGTGGTTATTGGATCTAACTCATAATTATAGGCTGCCTGATATCGCCCCACCACGCCAGAATAATTATTCGGTGTGGGCTTAGGCAGCTCCTTCACAAATACGGATACACCATTCGTTTGAAGCGTCGTCACATCATAATTTCGACCAAAGAATGACCTCGTCCCATTCGGCACCATGACCTGCACCACAGCAGGTCCCCAGGCATAGGCGCCTTGCTCTTTAGGAAATATCGAATAGCGACGAACCCTGCAGCGCAGGTAGGACTTGCCATCTGCCATAACTGGTTCGGCATCCTGCATGTCTGGCACAGTGGCATAAAAATTACTTCCAGTGAGTCCCGGGTCTTGGACTACCTTGGTTCTACCAAATGCTTGTCCGCGACGCATATAAATGTAATAGTCTAAGGTTAATTGCTGTCCTAGATATACCGTATCGTCAGATAATTCTGCCCTTACGATAAATGGTCGCGCATCGTCAATATTGGGCAGGGATAAATCCTCAAGCGATAACGGTGGCAGAACTTGAATCGTTCTCTGATTCGAAGTGAGCACCCTACCATCTACACGGATACTGGCAGGAGGTATGACATAGGTTCCAGCTTGTGGAGCCTGAAGTGTATATCTATAGGACACGCTTTGCTCGCGCACACCATTAATAATCGTCATCTGCTGACCAATCATTGGCCCCGCCAACACCTTGAAATCTTCAAATTGGGGTGGAATTAATTGTCCACCTCCGACATCTGAATATTTATACTCCACTTCAAATGAGGCACCTTGATAGACCTTTTCCTTATCGATATGCATTGAAAAGTTCGTCTGCCCCCAACCCACAAAGTGCCCCATCAAACAGCACCATGTGACCAATGTCCAAACTGGAAGTCGCGCCTTCATCCACGCATCAGCAGCGTACATACTACCAATTTTTTTTAGGTGGTTGAGTGGTAGGCGTTTTCTGTTGTTTCTTCTGAACATAGTCGTCTGCTCGCTCAATCATTTTTAGCAGTGCTTCTTTACGCTCATCGCTGGGAGAAGGTTGATCCTCCTTGGGCTCACCTGCCGCTTCTTGCTCCTGCTCACTTTGGTCTTGTTCACTTGGTGGCTGCTGCTCAGGGGACTGTTGCTCTTTTTCATCTTGAGGGGATGGATGGTCCTCTTGCTGCTGCTGATTTTGTTGATCTTTCTGATCCTCCTCCTTTTGTTCTTGTTCTTGCTGCTGCTGTTGTTTTTGTACGCGCATAGCCTGCAATAAATTTTGCTTAGCCTGAAGGTCATTTTCATTTAACCGCAGACTATTTTTATACGCGCCTATAGCTGACTTTATGTCGTTATTCTCAAAATAAGAGTTTCCGAGATTATAATAAATCTTGGACTTAAAGATCGAGTCCCGACTGAGCGCCAGCGCTTCTTTATACTCTTTAGCTGCTTGATCAAATTTGCTTTGCTGGTGGAGCGCATTGCCTAAATTGAATTTTATCTCGGACTTGGCATCTTGCATACTTGAAGACCGGTACGCCTCCTCTGCCGATTCGAAGGCACCATTATCATAATAACTGTCCCCAGCTCTCGATAGGGAATGCGCCGACTGCGCTGCAATACTGGATGACATAATCAAAAGAATGAACAACACAATTCTCATACGCTTATTTCATTTTTTCTTGTTTCCAAAAAGGGCGACTTGCATAAAGTGCACAGAGCAGCGCTGGCCATACAAACCATCGGTAGTAGCTCGCTCGTGCTGTAAATACGACGGAGTCGTAAGCACGTCGCTCTACGCGTGCCACCTTCTCTTTTACGGCACGATAGAGGTCTCTAGCATCTGCGTGATAAAAATAATCTCCTCCACCCGCACTCGCCAGCTGAATCAATGTTTGATCTACCAGTGTAGACCGTACCAACTCCCCCGATTCAGAACGAACATAATCTCTCTTGCCGTTCATCTCCAAAGGAATATATGCTCCATCCTTGGTGCCCATGCCTACTGTAAAAATGATGAGGCCATCATCGAATGCCTCCTCTGCTTTACTGACGACGTAGTCATCATGTGATTCGCCGTCCGATATTATAATCAGTATTCGGGAGCGAAGGCTCTCTTCTCCTTTTAATCGAATCGCCAGATCCATCACATCCGATATCGTCGTCCCTTGAACACCCGCCTGCTGCGTAGAAGCATTTTTCAAAAATAATAATGCGGTACGATAATCATGGGTGAGTGGCATTTGCATATAGGCCTCCGCTGCAAATAAAATCAAGCCGATACGCTCTGTTCGCATCGATTTTATAAGTGATTCCCCTATCTTTTTCGCACGGTCAATTCGGCTAGGTTGAATATCTTCGGCGTCCATAGACTTGGAGATATCCAAGGCGATATAAATATCACTACTCCTACGCTGCACCTTTGTCTCTTTATATCCGTATTGGGGATTGACCAGTGCCATCACCATAAAGGCCATCGCGAGTCCCCACCAGATGAACTTCCTTCTCAAATATTTCGTAGATGCCGCACGCTTGAACATCTCCGACCATCGTCTATCCGCTCGGATGTAACTATGCCAAAGTACGCCGCATAGGATCACGACGACAAGAGCTATGAAATATGCGGGATGTTCGAATCGTATCATAGGTGATCTGGCCAGGTTTTCAGCAAGCCATATCTAAGGACATGGCTGATGAACCAAAGTGTGCATATGAGGAAGATGAGATGAAAGGCAAAAGACTTTTCCTTTCGTAAAACGGTCACTTCCATATCGGTTTTTTCGAGTTCGTCGATTTCATTATAAATCTCCTGAAGATCATTGGCATCCAACGCTCTAAAGTAAAGTCCACCTGTGTTCTCTGCGATATTCATAAGCAAGGCTTCATCGATAGTGACCTTGCGCATAGAGAATATGTAGCTCCCATCACGATTACGACTATGTGGAGTCGGCGCCATGCCTTCTGACCCTACACCTATAGTATATACCTTCACATCGAACTCCTTGGCCAGTGCCACTGCGGTCTGTGGGTCGATATATCCAGAATTATTCACACCATCCGTCATCAGGATGACCACCTTCGATGCGGCCTCACTATCCCGGAGCCGATTGACTGCGGTGGCCAGCCCCATACCTATGGCCGTACCATCTTTTAGGCTTCCACATTCAAGTTGGCCAATCGACGACTTGATGATATCATGATCAGAAGATAGTGGCGATAGCGTAAAGGCCTCCCCGGCAAATGGTACGATGCCAATGCGATCATATCTTCTTCTCGATACGAAGTCCTTGGCCATATCTTTAGCTACTGTGATACGGTCAGGCTTAAAATCCCGAGACAGCATACTACTGCTCAGGTCTATCGACATCATGATATCAATCCCTTTCGCGTCCACTTCCTCCTCCACTAATAGTTTTTTCGGTTCTGCCAATGCCAATATCCCGAGAAGCATGGATAACCATAGGACCATGGATATGGCTTGGTCCATGCGGACACCCACACCACCTTCTTGCAGCGCCCACGTGGGGACTGGAATGTGGTAAGCCCCGTTATGCGTGCCACGTCTTGTCCACCACCATGCTAAGGCAAGGGCAGGTATCAACAGAAGCCACCAAGGTTGTTCAATATACCAATCCCCCCAGCTCATTCCTCTTCCTGAATTTGTATTTCATGAAGTGTCGTAATGAGACGCCTCGTTGTATTCACGGCATTGTGCACCAAGCCATCTTCTGGCACGAACTTAGCATACTTGACACTATCAATAGTGCGCAACCAACCGAGCACAGCTTCGACGTGCTCGTCATCTACTTGATATCGAACTGCATGCCCTATCTGGGCCGTGGTGGATTCAAGAGCAGGAATATTGAGTGCTTCTTCCAAATAAGATCGAAGGATGTGCGAACAGGACGACAAATACTTCTTGACTCCATCTTGTGAACCATCTTCCACGCTTAGGTCAGCAAGACGATTCATCGCGCGTTCATAAGGTGTGATCACCACGGGTACAGGTGGTGGAGTTGCCTCTTTTCGTGCATGTCGGAGTCTATACCACACGGCAAATCCGATGAATGCGATCAACGCAAGCGCAACCAAATAGAGATCTGTAATGCGCCACGGCGTGCGCTCGATATCCTTTATTGGAGCGAGGCCCTCCTCTATCATCTTCGGAGTATTCACGAGGATGGATGCCTCCTGACTGACCAGCTTCTGCGATCGACCATCTGGATCTGTGACCTCTGCCCTACAGGGTGGCAACATGATGTGCCCTGTATCAAATACGACTAGCGTAAAACCAAGAAGAAGGCTATCTCTACTGCCACCTTTGATTCGACGAGGTGACTCCACCTTCAATAGATCAAGAGCATCGATCTGTGTGAAATCCGGTGGCCTGAGTTGGACCTGCATACCTTCTTCCACCGCCAACTGACAACTGCAGTCCACATGATCCCCAAAAACTACCGCATCCTCAGGCACACCCAAGAATAGCTCTTGAGCGAGTATATCCGCTGATGACAAAAAGCACGTCATGAGCAGGCCAATAGGTAGCATCCATTTATTCATCTCCGAACGGCTCTTCTTTTGAAAAATTGGTGCAATCGCGTCACATAGGATGTACCGATGGGTAGATCTATGAGATCGACACCGGCTTTGGCGAATAAGGCTGCATTGGCCGATTGGTGTGTCTGAAATCCAGCCTCGACCTTGTCACGCTCCGTCTTCGCCCATGAGATGACCGTCGTCCTATTCGACTCCGCATCCCGGACTCTCAGGTTTTTGGGCCCTTTGTCCAGCCGCGTCCATGGATGATAGACATTCAACCCGATCAGATCATGTTGACGCGCTGTGACATTCAGTTCTGTAGTGAAAGCTGGACTTATGAAATCCGATAGGACAAAAGCTACACATTTACGTCTTTGAACACGGTTCAAGAACCGAAGCGCCTCACCGACATCGGTAGCTTTAGATTGGATCTCACGGTTGACCAACTCGCGAAGAATCCGTAGCACGTGAGTCCGCCCTTTTTTCGGCGGTAGATATAGGGAGACCTCCTCATCAAATAGAATCAAACCGACCTTATCCTGATTCGAAGATGCAGCAAAAGCAAGTACAGCTGCAATCTCCGTCGCCCAATCTTGAAGTACATGATGCTCAGAAGCCGTGGCCAGACTCCCACTGACATCTACAAGAAGCATGACCACAAGCTCACGTTCTTCGTCGTACTGCTTGATAAAAGGTTCATTCGCTCGGGCGGTCACATTCCAGTCGATGTGGCGCACATCATCTCCGTATTGATAAGCGCGCACATCAGCAAATGACATCCCCTGCCCTTTGAAAGAACTATGATAGTCCCCTGAGAAAAGCTGGCGAGATAGATGCTTTGACCTGATCTCAAGCTTGCGAACATTGGAGATGAGTTCTTCCGTCGTCATGGATGAAGGACTTGAATGTGTTTTTTGAGTTTTTTATTTAACTCTTGCCAAGGTAGATGTCGGACCTTTCTTGTATTGACGACGTCAAAGGGACCCTTCTGTAGTAATCCGAAGTAATTCATACTCCAGCCATCCATGTGGTCATCTTCATGCTCGGGAAGATCCATGTTGCCTCCGCGAAAGAGGTCTTGCACGTCTACGAACGCGCCCTCTGATAAATCGTAGATGAACGCCTGTCCATCTACAGCACCACTCGGTCCGACACATTCTATAGATCCAGCCACCATGCCTTCTGTCCAATAATTGATATCCAACATGAGATAGTACCGCGGCGGAAAGCGGCTAGCAAGCTCGGGGTGTTCCATGTCATCCAGTCGAGTGGTCCATGCCTCGAATTGGCTATTCATGAAATTCTCCCATCCTGCGCCAAAAGAAGGTATCCATGCTTCTAAGGTGTAGGTCGGCTTATGAACACAGACATACTCGCCAGCCAATAGCTGGGCCGTGTCCGGGACGATGGGTGTCAGCAAGCCACTGGCTGTATAGTATCTGATCCCATCTCGTTCGGCGATGGAGGACATACCTAGAGTCATACCTTCAGCCAACTTCGTCACTTGACCCAGCCCCACTTGCTCACTTAGTGGTACTGTATGCAGCACTTGATAGTCGTCCTGACTCGATTCAAAGACGTATCGTACCGCATGTAAGATTGCTGAGCAAGTCTGTTCCTCTTGACAGAGACGAGCAGGCAAGAGCACTTTGTGCGTTTCATCTAGCCATTCTCCATGAAAAGTCTTCTGAGGACCTCGAACCAAGAAGAGTTGTGCCGTTGGGTTCAAGAATCCATCCAACTCCTGAAGGTGCAGGGTGTCCCCTTTGAGAACACCCGCCAACTGGTAGATACTATCGATATCATCGTACACCAGTTCGCCTTCATAAAAAGAAGCGTCCACGGCATTTAGCTTCAGATCTGCGTGATATAGCCCATCGATCACCAAGCGTCCCTGCAATGTCGATTGCCCCATACAGGGCCAGACCTGGGCCACGGTGGTCATGACCAGGCAACCTATGCACATCCATCGTTTCATGGAATCTCCACTTGTTCAAGAAGCATCTGCAATATATCATCAGCCGAATGTCCTTCGGCTTCGGCCTCGTAGGTGAGACCAATACGGTGTCTCATCACATCAGGTAGAATCGCTCTGACATCCTCGGGGATGACGTAGGCGCGTCCTTCGATAAAGGCCATGCATTTGGCCGCCTTCGCCAGACTGATGGTCGCACGAGGCGAACCTCCATATGCGATAAGCGGAGCAAGTGCCTCGGCCCTGTGCTGCTTCGGATATCGGCTTGCAAAGATGAGATTGAGAATGTACTGCTCGACCTTTTCATCCATATAGATCTGATGAACCACTTCGCGTGCTCGAAGCACGGTATCTGTAGTCAGCTCGGCCGAGAGCTTCCTTGTCGTATGTCCAGCCAATTGTCGCCGCATAATATCCAACTCTTCTTCACGTGTCGGATAGTCCACGATGACCTTGAAGAGGAAGCGATCCATCTGCGCTTCTGGCAGGGCATACGTTCCTTCTTGATCTACGGGGTTCTGCGTGGCCATGACTAAGAAAGGGGCATCCAATCGAAAGGTCTCCGTACCGATGGTAACTTGTCGCTCTTGCATACACTCAAGGAGTGCAGATTGTACCTTTGCTGGTGATCGATTGATCTCGTCGGCGAGGATGAAGTTGGCGAAGATGGGGCCCTTCTTGATGTCGAAGGCTCGAGAGCTTGGATTGAAAATCATGGTGCCTAGCACGTCAGCCGGAAGCAAGTCTGGCGTAAACTGGATTCTGCTGAAAGAGGCCTGAAATATGTCCGCCAAGGTACTGATGGCCAGCGTCTTGGCCAGACCAGGCAATCCTTCGAGAAGTAAATGACCATCTGCTAGTAAGCCGATCAATAATCGATCGATCATGGAGCGCTGTCCTACGATTCTCTCACTGGCAAGGTCTCGAACCTCTCGAATGAATCGATGTTCTTCTTGGACTTTCTGTTGAAGTAGTTCGATATCCATATGCACAATATATACGTCGAAAATGGAGTACAAATTTGGTCAATGAAAAGTAATTGTATGAAAATAGCCAGTCACCATTCGACGATAGTGCACCATCTATCGACCATGACAAGCGGAGCGAGGGGCTGGCACACCACGGTATGGCTGCTGATGCTGCTCTTGATCTGCATGGTCGACATGTCACACGCCCAAGAAGCATCGCAAGAAGATCACCCAGTACTCCTTCTTGAAGGCAGCCCTCTTCTTGTAGTGCTAAAGACGAACCGCACGTCCTACGAGGGCCGTCGCGCCAGAGCTGAGAAGCAGGAAGCATATAAGACCATCCGTCGACTAGATAGACAGTATGAGCAACAACAAGCTTTTAATCTGGAATTTGTCAAATATATGATAGACTCCTTCGACTTCGCAAGGCCCTATTTCATCTATGACTACGATCTTAAGCGCCACTTGGATGGACAGGAGGGCTTACTATTGGGCCCTGAGCTCACCTATGACGCTGATATCGTGATTGACCCATCTGAACCCACATTCTATGCCAGACAGGGTGTCACAGGCCAAGACGGCGGTGCGCGCATGCAGGCCTATATCATCTACGACCCTCATGACACCAAGTATCAATTTGGCCTACCTGCCGCTCCAGTGGACCTGGTCGCCATCTTCTTGCTGTTCTCGAATATTAGCGGGTCATCTCCCTATCGCCCTGCCAAGAACATAGTCAGGCGCTGGAATCGCAAGTTCCATCAAATGGCCCAGCGAGAAAGATCAAAGCTTACCAACTAGCAGCTGCGAGAGACATCTGTAGGACTCAACACCGGAGCCGCTGCCACCACCTTCTCGTACAGCTCTACATAAGATTTGATCATGATACTTAAGTCAAACTGAGCTGCACGGTTACGCGCAGCCTCTGACATGCGCTCCTGTAGGACCTCGTCCTTGAGAACTTGGAGTGCATACTGGGCCATCATCTTGGTATCCCCCACTGGAGCTATGAATCCCGTCTCTCCATGCACATTGACCTCAGGAAGGCCTCCGGCATCACTGGTCAGGATAGGTACACCACATGCCATGGCTTCCAGTGCCGACAGACCAAAACTCTCTGACTCCGATGTCAAAATGAAGAGATCGCTCACCGATAGAAGCTCATCAATGGCATCTTGTTTTCCGAGAAATAGCACATCATCTTGGAT
>JAOXNJ010243385.1:0-15253 GCA_028566655.1 Metis holothuriae | reverse complement strand
CCGCTGAACAAGGAGGCGGCGCACGAGCTGCAGAGCAACCGCAGGCAGTTCGAGCAGAACGTGCACAGGGCCATGCGAGGCGCCACCATCAACGGCGTGCACTTCGAGCGGGCCCTCAAATAGAAGCTAAAGAACTGAAGAAGAACTAACTTAAATCATTTGAGGCCGACCCAAAAGCACTTTTTTTGCCACACAACTTATAATGATAATGGCCAAAATTGTTGTTGAGCTTGCTTCAAGGAGCACGTCATCTTTAAGTGCTACACCATCTTCTCTTCTCCAGAAAAATTGCTCCTCGCCACTAACATACATATGAGGTTGAGGGCTCGGAACGAATGGATTCCCTTCATTTTTCCATTTTAGGCCGCACATAAGGTGAAAAATCACAGATCGCAATACCATGTTCCAACGAGATTTTGCTCTCATTCAATCAATCTTTTATCTACATGGATGCGTGTCTCCTTTTTTTTTTGAATCAGTAATGAAGGATCGAACTTGTCCAAAAAAAACAGAGTTGATTGGCAAATTTAATTTATAACTCCAAATTGGCGGTGCAAGCACAACAAAGAGCAAATGTGATTGCATTGCTGTCAATTATTCAATTGATCAGACTAATTAGGGTAAAACTACATATTCCCTTTTTAAACTTGCAGCGGTCTAAAGTCTTGTCTAAGGTCGAACTTGGGAGAAATCAGCTTGGAGGATTAGGTGCTCAAAGTTATACACACACACAAGACTCATAAGATGTAACTTAAGCTCCCCTTCCGTACATTCTGAATTAGGTACTGTTTTATTACTGACACTAATAAAAAAGACGGGTTTTTGCATTGGTCATGAAATTTACTTCCAATTTAGCAATAAAGAGCAATAACAGTAGGTGAAGTGAGTCAAGAAATTCAGAGCCCGAACCACCAGCAACAACTTGTTTTTGATTCACAAATAAGTGACAAAAATTTGAAAATGGGTACAGAAGAAAATGGGAGTGAATGAGTTAGGATCGACAACACTTTTTCTTTGGCTCCTTGTCGGTGAGTGTGAGTGCTCTCTGCATACTTTGGTCCTCTTTTTCCCTGAGAATTCGAGCCAAATCGATAATTCTGCCCTCAACATGGCGGCCACTCAATGCACTTACCTCTCCGAACAAAGCCGAAAATTGCGCACTCAACGCCTGTCCACTCGACTTCCTCACTTTCCTAGGTAAAAAACACTATAATCACTTAATTAATGAGGTATAATTAATGTTGATTTGCCTGAGCAGATCGTCTTCGACGAGGTCGAGTTTGTTTCCGAGCAGCAAGATGGCCGCGTCCTCCCCGACCACCTCCATGGCCGTGTTCATCCACTGACGGGCGTTGACGAAGGAGCGCTCCGAGCTCAGATCGTACACAACAACCACGCCGTCAGTCTTGCGGAAATATTGCGTTGTCATCGCTCTATAGCGCTCCTGAAATCAAATTTTCACCAACATTTTCATCTTTTTTCCAAAAAAATAAGCATTTTTGCCTAAAAACAAGCATTTTCTCTCTCTTTTTTAGGAAGTTCTTTTCGACCTGTCCCGCGGTGTCCCAACATTGTAGACAGACGTTTTGTCCGCCCACATTGACGGCTCTGGTTCTGAAGTCGACTCCCACCGTGGCTCTTAGAGCATGATCGAATTGTCCAGAGCAAAATCTGCTGATGATTGCCGTCTTGCCCACACTGGAGTCTCCAACGAAAATGAGTTTGAAGACGCGTTGCACATCCAAATTCCTGCTGTTCCTAAAGGTCGAGACGTCGTCCGTGTCGCATATGGAGGGCAGAGGTGAAGTCGGACCTGGACAGGAAGTAAGACTTGTGTTATCTGTTTCCATGGCTGTGACAGAACTTTTTCTTTGCTCCTTTTCATCTCTTTTTGAATGGTTTTCGGGGTGATAGATGACCAGACTCGACGAAAAAATGCTGTTGTTCGGTCTCTTGATGTCTTTCGAGCTCTTGGATCGTCTCGATTTCCTCTTACTAACGGATTTAACAGGCAAAGACGTGTAGTGCATCGAATTCGTTATTGAAGGTTCCACGGCCTCGCTTCTGGCCAAACTTGTCCAGGATGAGGAGACGTCTGTACTCGTCGCCTCCATTATGGCCACACTTGTTGAGCTCTCCGAAATTGGCTCGGGCTCCAAGTCTTCGTTGATCATTTCCAAGGCGGGATTGGAGTCGATTTCAGCCGATTTTTGTGATGATTTGACCTCAAAATCGACTTTTGGGGCTAATTTTGAGGATTCCAAAGCATTTCTTTTAGTAATGTACGAAGCATCCTTAGTTTCTTTTGAGTCTTGTGCATCTTCTTTAGAGATTGTTTTATCATTTTGCTCATAATTTCGGTTCTTCTCCTGATTGTCTTTTGATTGAACTTCCTTAACGACGACTTTTGTGTCAATCTCATCTTTTCTGTTCTTTGTATTAACCAAATTGTTTTTAGCAGGTTTACCCTCTTCATTAGTTGTCTTAAATGCTTCCTTGGAGTTCTGGGAGCACTTCATTTCCAGAATTGTCTTTTGCTCGTCGGTCAACGAGTTGTCGCTAAGCACTTCATTACCGCCAAAATTGTTATTCTTAGTGCTTAACGTGTCTTGAGTTTGATTGATGAAGGATTGAGTAATTTTGTTTTCATGGGCGGCGTTCACCTCCTCGAGCTCGTCTTGCAGCGAGGCGCCTCTGTTGGTCTTGGCCAAGTTGGCCACGGCCACGTTGGAGGAGGTGTAGACGTCGTCGTCGCACTCGTAGTCGCTGGTCAACACCAACTCCTCCGTGGTGTCCACATGCAGCTTCGACCTGTCCAAATCCTCTTTTTCAGCTCTTTTTTTGGTCTTAGCCAAGCTTTTATTACTCTTTTCAGTTTCATTGACGTCATCAATATTAGATTTCTCTATTATATTTGGCTCCTTTTTGTACTTGTCTTCAGAACTAATGATATCTTGGTTCCGGTTGTTCAATTCGTCTGCGAGTGACTTGACCAAGTTGTCTTTGTCCCCGACTTCCCTTTGGTTTTGGTCGACATCCTTCTGGTCGCGAATCCTGTTGTTGAGATGTTTGACCAGTTTGAGTTCCTGCACCAACTCCTCTCGCTCCTGCGCAATGTGTTCGCTGACCTTGAAGGCGGCCTTGGCCCTCTCCCTCCGCTCGTTCTGCGACCTCAATCTCGTTCTCTCCATCTGCTCCTGCAAGGTCTTCATCAGGATGCGCTGACGGTCCACCTCGTGCAGAAGCTGGTCTCTCTCCCTGGCCAAATGTTGGTTTTCGTCGGTGATATCGGGCACAATTTTGCGTGCCTGTTCCAATTGCTCCTCCAGCAAAGCCATTCTTTGAGCCGAATCCAATAATTGCTGCTCTTTGGCCTCCAGGGCTTGAGCCATCTCTGTTCTGAGTCGCAGTTCCCTTCGCTCCTCCTCCTGTCTCAGTCGCTCCTTCTCGGCGGCCACTTGTCGCTCCATCTCCTCCGACAACTTGTGCAAGTGCTCCTCCTGCAGCGCCTTCCGCTCCTTCATGTTGGACGCCATGGCCTGGTGCTCGCTGTCTCTGCGCCTCAGGTCGGCCGCCAACCTGGCCAGGAAGGCCTCGAAGTCGGCCACCATGGCCGGGTCCTTCTCGCTCCGCAGTCGCGTCCACATGGAGGCCAGCGCCCCCGACTCCTCCGAGACGAGGGGCGAGAGGCCCAGCGACGACAACAACTCGTCCAGCTCCGCCGCCGCCTCCGACGCCAGCGGCAACGACGTCAACCTCGGCTGCTCCAACACGGCCTCGCTCTCCGCGTCCTCCAACTCCTCGTCCTCCTCCTCCTTGTGGTTGTTGCTCACCTGGATGCCCAGGAACTCGGCGAAGCCCTCGGTGAACTCCTCCAGCGTGAGGTAGCCGTTCTTGTCGTCGTCCAGCGTGTCGAACACGTCCTCCAACTGGTCCGGCTCCAAGGGCAACTGAACGCGCATCCTCTGCATGTCGCGTTTCGTCACGAACCCCTTCTGCTCCTTGTCGCACACGTTGAACAGGTCCAACGCCTTCTCGCGCAACAACGACTCCAGACCGGCCATCGCGTCCGGCCCCAACTCCGACAACGACGACTCCATCCTCGTCCTGAACCTTATACTTTACTTCTTAATAGAACAAGTACGTATTTTATGTCAATAATTGTAAAGAAGGATTTGGGGTGACTAATGCTTCTAGATGTTCACAAGTGACAAGTGTTGCTTCAGGCCTGCATAAAAGGCACTTTTAGAGGCACTTTTCGTTAATAGTTACTGTGAAGTAACACTGAAGTAAATACTTGAGGTACACAGGTGGTGGAGAAAGCTTGTGTCAAGTGGGCAACAGGGAATAACTGAATGTTCATCAATTTATGCGACTAAAAACATGTTTGCTCATCCATATCCTTACTGTCACATTATGTTTCGAGCAGATTTCGGTTGCTGGGAGCAACGGACTTTGAGTCTCAAATTCTTTCTTTATGTACCTACAGTATAGTTAATTACTTCTATTTTTTGTTTTATTTGGACTTGAAAAAAAAAGAACTTGAACGTTCTTATCGCATCCTCAACATTTATGAAAGTGGGTAATAGTACTTAATTTTTTTTGGAAAGTTATAAAAAATACTAAAATATGACCTTGCTTTTACTCTTAATATTTGCTTTTGTTAATTACTTTCGAGCATTATGTACAGTAATCTGCGAAAGGGCAAGGGATTGAGGAGAAAGTGCATTCTCAATCCAAATTGAGCTCCTTTGCTAGACATCTCTTAAGATAAGGAGACAAATTTGAGGAGAAAAAAAAGATATTATTACTGAAGAATTTTCCAAGAAGAAAATGTTTGTGTCCTTTTATTTTATCTCATGACACAAACAAAGTAATGTAAGTATATACTCTTATTTTCATGCGACCAGTGATGCGTGTGGCTATAGTTCTATAAATGCGATCATTTTCTCAATGCTTAATATGCTTAATATGAAGTACTTTAAAGATTTTCATTGTTAGGGCGTGGGATTGGAAGTTTCTCTGCCCCTGCAGAGGTTCCTGGTGGGGCTGTCGTCGGAGGCGAAGACGTTGCCCTGGGCGAAGGGGGGGATGGCGTTGGCGTCCATGAAGTAGGAGCCGCGGATGAACCTGGAGCAGAGGCTGCTGCCCATGTTCTCCACGAAGCGCCGCTGGCACGAGCCGTCGTCGAAGCTGGCCTGGTCCGCGCACCTGGCGCCCGTGAACGCGGCGTTGCCCGTGAACGTCTCCAGGAAGTAGGTGATGGCGATGGTGTGCGAGCACTCCAGTCTGGCCAGCTGCTCGATGTCCAGGCACTGCTGGTTGCCGTTGCAGTTGAAGCTGAAGTTGCAGGCCGGCTGCAGCTTGCCGCCGGAGATGAAGAAGTCGATGTCGCCCAACGGCGTGTCGAAGGCGATGCCGCCCTTCAAATTCGAAAATTATCGAAATTTGAGGCAAAACCAAGGCAAAATATTATTTCAAGTCACTTTTTAATCTAATATTACTTGAAATCAAAGGATTTATTACCTCGAGCAGTTCGCCGCCATTGGTGTGCACGACCTCGACGATGCCGGCGTCTCTGGCGCTGAGAATGCGACTTCCGTCGAACAGCTCGAAGTAAGGCTTGATGCAATCCAGACCCGTGATTCTGCCCGCCGATCTCAGCGTCTGACGTCGAATGCTTCTGGAAATTTCTCCCACCCCGTGACAAGCCATGCCGTGGCCGATCAGATGCAGATCCTGCACCTTCAACGAGCTCCTCTCCAGGAGATAGGAGACGAAGCGACCCGCATACTCCGCCACTACATAAGTGTTGTGCGCGGCCTGGAAGAAGTCGGTGCCGCTCGCCAACGCCGACCACTGCACGCCGATGAACTGCGCGTCCTCAACGTTGTTCATCAGCGTCGTCGCGTACTGCCCAAAAAGGAGAACGAATTTTTTGAAAATTAGAGGAATTTCATTTAAATTTGATGGATTTCGAGTATTTTTTTAATTTTTGATCCAAATTTGATGATATTTCTTTCGATTTTATGCGACACACAATGGCGAGTTCGGCTGTGCCCTGGGCCCAGCCGTGCATGACGACGAACGTCTTCTTGGTGGGGTCGAAGGGCACGTTGGAGATGACGTCGGGGTCCACGACGTCGGGCAAGTCGGCCAGGGTGAAGTCGATGAAGCCCTGGTTGCCGATGATCTGGTTGTCGGAGAAGACGAAGTCCACGCTGGCCTCGTCCTGGGGTCTGTTGCCGAACGCGGCCGAGATCTCGGCCAGGGTGATGTCGCCGAAGAGCTTCGAGCGGCCGCAAGTGCCTTCGTTCTCGGGCAAGTCGCAATTCTCATCGAACTCGTTCTCCAAACCAGCTTGACCCTCGGTCTCAAGCAACTCGATCAGCGCCTGACCACCTAAAAAAGAGCAAAATTTCATCAAAAATTTTATCAAAAAATTTCAAAAATTCCTTAAAAATAAATCCATTTTTCTCTCTCTCTCTTTTTGATGACTCGTTAAATACCAGGTGTGCTGATCTGGGCCAGAGCTTGGCCAAGTACCAAAGCGAGGAGAAGAAGAGGATTCATAGTGAAAAAAGATGCTATCTGTCGCTTCTCTCAGAGGTGAATGCTGCTCTTTCAATGGATTTTCTCCACTTTTATGCATATTTCTCGAAAAAAATGTTGCTGATTGCTGAGGCCGTTTTCACATATGGATCTTTTTTTGTTTAATCAAAGTATGGAGGGCAAAGTCGTAAATATGGGATTGCTACACCGACCAGACGGACGTCTGAATGAGGCCACTTTTCAGCAATTGTTGGGGCAATTGGGGCCACTCGCAAGAAAATGTCATAAATTGGGCCTCCTAAAATGAGTTGGCAGTATTGCTGTTGTAGACACGAAAAAAAGGAATTATTTCGACACTTTTTTTCAAGGTCCATAAAAGGCCTTGTGTGTCGCAATAGGTAATCTCGCCTTTTCAAAACACCTGGCAATAATGGATGCGAGATGTCGCAAGCAAAAATTGGGTCTGATTGCGACACCTCCCATGGGAACTTCAATATACGTATACCAGTCTAAATGTTGTCGTAGTTTTCCCTTATGTCAGCAGAAAATGAACAAATCCCAAAATGGAGATTGTACTTCAAAATAAAATAAATAAAGTATAAAACGTAAAAAATAAGGTTTTGAAGTGTTTTGGACAGATTTTTTTGGTGAATCATAAAGAATCTTTCCTATTGCATTTGGGGCATCAAGTTACTTTGGCATTGAGACCGTTCTTGCTCCTCTCCTTCATTTCTTTGACTTATCCCAGTACAAAGAGAAAGCTGTTCACCTATAGTAGTAGTAATGTCTTAGAAATGCAGTGAAATGTTTTACTTGTGAAAGCGTCTAACTTTGAAAAAGGTCAGTCTGTAACTCACGTAATAGCTGCTCTCTTCCTTTACATGTGAATTACCTTTACAATGTGGCTTTCTTCTTATTTAGAAACGTTCTTGATAAAAAATTCTTACTTTTTAGTGCTTTCATAAAGACCAAGTACCTGAAAAATACGAGCAATTTGGTGCTTCTTGCACAATGACATTGCATGCCCGTTGCAAAAAAAGTGGCTAACTCTTTTCCGAATGTTTCAAATCGGAATTTACTTCTTTGGACTGTGTACAGAGAGAGCAACGTTTCTCGATTCTTCTGCATGAGGTCACGTCTGTGAATCACCTGAGCAGAGCGACTTGGAATGCGTCCAAGAATGTTAGACCTGCAGAAAGAAGAAGCGAGCCAGATGTAGTGCAGCACAATTGAAGCTCTAAAGTTGACCTCAAGAATCGTCGAGTGGGGTCACTCGATTTGCTCCCTACTTAAGGCCCGAGTCGCTCATCCCTGAGCTGCAGTTGCTCCCAGGAAAGAAGGGCCAAGATGACCTCGTTTGTGCTCATCCCCAAGTCTCAGCCTCGCTCCAAGCCCCAGTTGATGCCGAAGCCATCCCCACTTCCCCCCATCACTGGAATGGAGAAGCAGCATGAGCAATGGAGGCCACTCTCCAGACCCTCTGCTCAAACCACTGCTTTGAACCCCAACAGAGGATTCAACCGCTATGACCCCAGGCCCCAAAACACTGCTGATGCCTCGCTCAGAGTGGCTGAGAGGACCAGAGAGATGGTGGAGGCAGAGAGGGCATTGAGACAACAGGAGCTGCAGGAGTTGGCCAATGCGAGGAGTGTTGTGGAGTTGGAGGAGGAGAGGAGCAGGAGGAGACAGGAAGAGTTGAGAGAGGAGAGGGCAAGAGAGTTGCAAGAATTGGCTCAACACATGAGGACTGCACCCAGAGAGCATGCTGCTGAAATCAACAAGGTCACCGGCCAAGAGCGTGTGGAGGCAGAGAGACAGATGCGGCAACAGGAGCTGGAGGTTTTGACTCAGGCAAGGGCTCATGCTGGATTAGAGGAGGATGAGAGCAACAACAGGCAAGCTGAGCTGAGGGCAGAGAGGGCCAGAGAACTTCAAGAGTTGACTCATCAAATGAGGATGGCTCCCATAGAATCTGGTGGGGATTTCACCAAGATTGCTGGTCAGGAGCGCATTGAGGCAGAGAGGCAGATGAGAAAGCAGGAGATGGAGGAAATGACAAGGGCCAGAGCTGTGGCAGAAATAGATGAAGATCCAGTGATGAGGGCTCAGGTCAAGCTGAGAGAGGACAGGGCAAGAGAGCTGCATGAGTTGTCTCAACAAATGAGGTCAGGAATGACAGAGAGAGCTGCTGACATCAATAGGGTTGCCGGTCAAGAGCGTGTAGAGGTAGAGAGACAGATGCGGCAACAGGAGTTGGAGGCCCTGACCAAGGCCAGGGCTCAGGCTGAATTGGAGGAGGAGGAGAGTAACAGAATGCAGTTGCAGTTGAAGGAGGCCAGAGCCAGGGAGCTTCATGAGTTGACTAAGCAAATGCATGCACCCTCAAGGGATGATGGAATTGACAAGATGACAGGTCAGGAGCGCGTGGAAATGGAGAGACAGATGAGAAAACAGGAGCTGGAGGCCATGACCAAGGCCAGAGCCAATGCAGAGTATGAGGGGCCTGGTGACAGTGCAAAGAGAGCTCAGCAGTTGAGAGAAGAGAGATATAGAGAGCTGCAGGAGATGACTCAGTTAATGAAACTTGATGGGACGGATGGCAACGATGCCAACACCAATGCAAGTGAATCCGGACGCATGACTGGTCAGGATCGAGTGCTGAGTGAGCGTCAAATGCGTCAGAGAGAGCTGGAAGAGGTTGCTCGATGCAGAGCAGAACAAGTTTGCGACGAGGAGCCCATCTCCAAGGAGAGCGATCCAAGACAAGAACGAATGAAGGAACTGCAATCCATCTCTGCCCAACTAAAGGGATCCTTGGGATTGAAGACCCCAAGTCAAATTGAGAGCGATTTGAAGACCAGGGGACAGGAGCAGAGGGAGCAGGAGCAGGAGGCGCGTCGGCAGGAGCTCCAGGAAGTGGCCAGGGCCAGAGCCGGACGCGAAGAGGATTCTTATTGCGAGGCCGATCGACGTCAGGCCTTGATCAGAGAGGAACGTCTGAGGGAATTGCAGAACATTCGAGAAGGAAACACTAAAATCGATTTGCCCAGCGAGCAAACAGCGGCCGAGGAGGGCGTGGAGAACGAGAGACAGCGCAGAATCCAGGAGCTGCGACAGCTGACCGGCTCGCGCGTGCAGGTCAGCTGGGAGCGGACCTCAGTCACCAATAATGAAGTCGTCAAGGAGAAGCAGAGCAGGAGTGCTGTCTTTGTCTAACTATGCTAATTGAACACGCTCATTAAGGACTTAAAGATGAAGTAATTCACTATGGAGGATTAATTCTTCTGCCGAAGGATATTTTCTAAAGGAGTTCCTTTAATTGGCTTGCATGAAAATTAATTCACTGCTTATCATGGATGCTTCATGCGACTTTATGCAAAGTTTACTCACTTTAAGCACTAATCTCCTACTCTATCACTGTTGGGTAGAGTACAATAAAGAGCAAAGAGATGCTTTATTGTCAATACACAATATTACAGTACTTTCTCCAAATTGCATCACAATCATTTTATACTTGCTTAAACTAATACAAGTATAAGTATAAGTACATTATTATTTGTATAAGTACATTCATGCAATGAATAACCACAAATATGACCTTTTTTAGAGTCCTATCACCTTTTTTATTATTTCAAATCAATAGAACTTTGCTGAACATTACTGTTGGCTATTTATAAACAGAACTTACAAGTCAGTTTTCTATGTACAGTGACAGCTGTAGGAATAGGGATCGATTTCGAAGGGCTTTCTTTCTAGCCAAGAAAGCCAAACCTGGACTTTCACTAAATATTTATACATAGCACTATAATAACCAGTACTGTACCAGAGCTTTCCACCCGACGTAGACAGCCCCAAAAAGCTGTGTAGAAGTCCTTTGATTGGGCAAGCGATCAGAGTGACACGTAGACCCTCAATTTCATCCAGTTTTTACCCTAAAAAGAGCTTTTAAAAAGTGAAGAAATTAGGGAAAATTGGCCTTGAAATAAAGCCAAATTTCAATTAAACAACTTTACTTATTTGAGTGACATAAAAATCACTTTTGTCCCAATACTTTTGGTACACTCAATATGGCTGGCAAATTGCGGAAGCTGTTTAGGAGCGTGCGTCGTAAAGCAACTAAGAAGCCTCAGATAACGGATGAGACGTCGAAGCAAATCGTGGAAGAGACGAAGAAGGAGAACAATGATGATAAAATGGAGGAAGTCAAAGAAGATGATAAGGAGGAGAAGTTAATCGAAAATGATGTTAAGGAAGAGCCAACAGCTGTTAATGAAAAAACTTGCTTAAAAGAAGAAGCAACTACTGAGGCCAATAATGACATTAAAGCCGATTCAGATCAAAAGGAGGAAAATGGCAGTAATGAAGAGATTCCAGTAAGGGATGAGAAGGTGGAAGAAGAAGATACTAAAGTGAAATCCTTGGATGAGCTTGCTGAAGTGGTTGAGGAAAAAGTTAGTAAATCTTTTGGAGAAGAATTGAAGATGAATAATAAAAAAGAAGATGATGAAGAAATGGATGAGAAGAGTGAGTTTGGATTTGTGCAAAGATTCTTCTCTGATTGGAACGATTACTGCTACAATGCGGATTCGTCCTTCTCCAGATGCGCCAGTCTCATGCTGCACGTCAGTCTCGTCATGCTCGTCTTCAGAGGAGCTTCAGAAATAATGGCAGCCACTCAACTCATTTGAACAAATTCTCAAAATTCCCCCTTTTTTTTGGCTCAAAAATGTCGAAATTTTCCATTAATTCTTGAAACAGGCACAAATAAGACGTAGACACAAAAAATGACTGGATTTTTATGTGGTGCCCATTTGCTATTGGTCGTTCCCATTAGAATTTCATGTCTTTTGAACTTTTTTTGAGATTCTCTTGCAAATTTGCGAATTTACAGTGAAACTTTTTCATTGATTGAATAATAAATAATTGTTTTACAGCCTCATTTACTGTATGTAGAATTTAGTGCGTTTTTGTGGCAGTGACAACGACAAATGTCAAAAAATCAATATTCGTTTGAAATGTGGGCTCGCTCATTACATTGTGAATTTGATTGGTCTTACTGCTTACTTCTTGTCAGTCAGGAATAAAGTGCTGAACCTAATAAAGTATAAGATGAGTGATTTACGACAAGAGGAAGCTTTAATATTAGTTTATTATTAGTCTATTAATTACTTTAAGTCAATACTTAGTATTATATTTTTAAAAATGTCATTGATAAACAGTCGAATTTTCTGGAATAAAACATAAATGACGTGCTCGTCTTTGTTCGAAGTATGTAGCGACTCCAGTGGACTTCCCCACCCATCCCTAAATCGAATCTACGTCATTTCTTCACAGTTCTTAGTAAAAGAGTTGAAGCAATACACGTGTTCAAAAAAACACAAAAATGACTAATCTAAGCAGATCAATCCTTTTTTTTCACTTTTTGCACACTAATCCCTTAATATCAGCAATAATATTAGCAATGCATTTTAGCCCCGGTCAAAATTCCCTAGGTAAACAAACCAAACGTCGATCATTTACAGTGAACGTGGATTGCAGAGATTTTACGGGGCTTATCAAATTTTTTTGGTTTTTGTGATAAACTTTGGGTGAAATTAATCTTTGAAAGGATTTGCAGATAAGAGTCTCAGCTGAAATGCAGTCTACATTTAGTGTCTTCTTCTCTGTCCTCCAAACTGGATTCTTTACAGGGACTCAAAAGGTAATAAAGAAGTTGTGTGAAGAATTTTAGTATTATGTTTGTCCTACTTATTTTTGTGTGTGATTTCAAAAAAATGCAATAACACGTTCCCTACCTGTTAAGAGTCACTTTAGGCCTTTTGAAGGTTCTCAGAAACAGCATTACTGTTTTGCTTGCTAAATAGATTGTTTATTGAATTTTAATACTACAATGGCAGAAATAGTGATTTGTTCATACAGGTTCATTCCTAGGAAATGGCCTCAAACTGAAGTTGGGCAAAGTAAGCATTCCAAAGAGTCAGGTCAATTTAGCAAACATTTTTGTATTCTTTATTGTACATTTTAGTTAGTAGAAGCAAAATGTATATTTAAGACAACTTATTAAAGCAAAATTGTTCATATATTAATATGTATCATTAATTCATTATACTTTGAAAAGGACATTTGGAGGGGAAAATCGTGTATGAGGGCAGTTGGCGCTTGTCTAATGTGTGTGCATTAAGTATCACAGGTGGAGTGCTTGGCTTCAGGCCACTTGAATGGGCCTCCACCTAATCCTGCCGAGGTCATACCTGGGCAACTTGCTAGCCTGCGAAAAGTGAATTCAGTCCATAAATAAGTCGATTCACCAAAAGTTGGCCTAAAATATCACAAGTTGCGATGGCAATCGAAGAAATTTCCCAAGCTGGACTGGAGCCAGCAGATTTGGCGGTCATTGGCGTATACTTCATCGCTGTCATCTCCGTGGGGCTCTGGGTAAGGCGGAAAGTCTGACATTCCCTAGATTTTTTGGCAGATTTTGTGCTCATTTCACTCGATTTCTTGACAGTCGTCGTATCAGAGTCGCAAGAAGAGTGCCGAGACCAATGACCAGGTTGGAGGTTATTTTTTGGCATCACGCAACATGCACTTCATTCCCGTGGGAGCTTCTCTCTTTGCCAGCAACATAGGGTCAGAGCATTTCATTGGTCTTGCTGGATCAGGTGCTGCTGGGGGCATTGCCATTGCCAATTATGAGATCAATGTAAAAACCAATTGAATTTTGATCTTCTTTTAAATGTTTTGTAATAGTTTTTTATACTTGTGGTGATAAACACTTGTAATTTAGGCCATCTTCATCCTGATGCTCCTGGGATGGCTGTTTGTGCCAGTGTACTTGGCATCTGGCATTTACACAATGCCAGAGTACCTACGCACACGCTTTGGAGGCAGACGCATCCAATTGATGCTCAGCTGTCTGGCACTGCTGGCCTACATCTTCACCAAGATATCTGCTGACCTTTATGCTGGTGCCCTTTTCATCAAGCTTTCCTTGGGTCTGGCTGGTCAGGCTGGTTTGTACAGCTCCATCATCATCCTCTTGCTTCTGGCAGCCATGTTCACCATTTTTGGGGGACTTTCAGCAGTCATCTGGACCGACTTTGTTCAAGCCATCATCATGGTCCTAGGAGCTCTGTTGCTCATGACCAGAGCCCTCATTGAGGTGGGGGGACTTGAGGCTGCCTTTGACAAATATGCCAATGCCACAGCAAAGCCTGAATTCAATTCCTTTGAATGGGACCCAATAACAAAGCAGAATGTCTCCTGTGGTGCCATCCGCCCAGATTTTGCCCACATGTTCCGATCTCCAGTGGGAGGTGACCTGCCTTGGACAGGGACCTTTACCGGGATGTTCTTAAACTCCATCTGGTACTGGTGTGCTGATCAAGTGATTGTGCAGCGCACTCTTGCCTCCAAGAGCATTGCTCATGCCAAGGGAGGCACAGTGTTGGCAGCCTATCTGAAGGTGCTGCCACTCTTCATGCTGGTTATCCCTGGCATGGTGGCCAGAGTCCTTTGGCCAGACTATATTGGCTGCACTGATCCTGAAAAATGCTCAGAAATTTGTGGCTCACAAACCGGCTGCACAAACATCTCCTATGTGCTCCTGGTCCTTGTGCTCTTGCCCATTGGACTCCGTGGCCTCATGATGGCTGTCATGTTGGCAGCTCTGATGTCTTCGCTCACCTCAGTCTTCAATTCAGCCTCCACCATCTTCACCATGGACCTCTGGAAGTTCTTCAGACCCAGAGCCCCTGATGTAGAGCTCATTGTGGTGGGCAGATGTGCTGTGGTGGCTCTGGTGGCCATCAGTGTCTGGTGGATCCCCGTCATGATCAACTTCAAGAACCCTCAGCTCTTTGTCTATATTCAAGCCATCTCTTCATTTATTCAGCCACCGGTCACTGCAGTATTCATTCTGGCATTGCTTTGGCACCGAATCACTGAGTCTGGAGCCTTTTGGGCCCTGGTGGCCGGCTTCATTCTTGGCCTAATTCGATTTGTCATGGAATTTGCGTGGAGAGAGCCTGCGTGTGGCTCCGGGGATCCTGACCTCAGACCAGAATTCGTCAAGATATTTGTTGGCAACGTCCATTACCTTCACTTCGGAGCAATCGTCTTCGTGCTCTCAAGCGTCGTCGCCATCGCGGTGTCTCTGGCAACAACGCCCTACAAGGAACAGCAGGTAGTTGAATTTAAAATGTAATTTTCGCATTTCTTGTGGGGAAGTAAAAGCATACATATTTTCTCTCTTTTTACTTCAGCTTCAAAGACTGACCTTCTGGACAAGGTTCAGTTCGGAGCCAAGAGTGCCCATTGAGACCACACCCACGGAATCAGATGTGCTTGTCAATCGACCCACCAGTTCCGGTACAATCTTATTTCAAATTTCATTTAAATTCCAAAAATGCAATTTAACAATTGATCTGAGTTGTTTTTTTGAAGGCCCTAGTGCACTGAAGAAACTTGCCTACAAGTTGTGTCTGGTCACCTTGGACGAGGAGAACCAAACGCGTCCTGCTCAGACTCAGGTCAATGAGGAGGAGCAAATCTTGCTTGCCAACACTCTCTTGAAGGAGACTACCACTCAAAAAATGTTAGTAATTAAAGTCCTTTAATTTAATTATTATAAAAAAATTTATTTTAATATATTTTTTTAAGTTATTTAACATTTTTTTTTGTTTTTTAGGTGGACGAGGTT
>JAOXNJ010243274.1:0-14017 GCA_028566655.1 Metis holothuriae | reverse complement strand
GTACTATGGACACTGTGCCGTCTGCATTTGCTATGGTCTGTAGCACAGTAGGGCTGTATCCAGACGTCTGTTCAAGTCGTACAAAATTTAAAATTATAATACATCTCAGCAAAGTACAAAAAAACATCAAGAATGGTTCTTCGTAAATCACAAACAATAATAGATGATTTACTAAAAAAATAATGATCAACAGACCTCATTAGAAGAAACGACAGCCTTAAGAGCCAATTTCTTGGATGAGCTGAGCTTCAATGAGTTTCCTTGCTGTGGTTTCACTTGATGTGGCTGTTGTTGCGGTTGCTGTTGAGAATTTGGTTGCTGTCGCAGCTCTTGATGTTGACCCTGTTGTGATTGCTGTTGTTGCTGTTGCTGTTCCTCCTCTAGTTCTTCATCGTTGAATTTGGGCAGCAGGTCTTCCCGACCATGGTAGTTGTAGCAATTCGTGACTATCTCACGAAGCGCTAATGTCCATGACATCTACAAAGGGAATAAAAAATATTTTATATACCCGATGCATTCAGGCATTTTTCCGTTAGGACATGAAATGCTAACCCGTTTTCTAATCAAGATAACTACGCGTAGTACTTGATATTGTTTAATTTGGCTAGGTAAAGGAACATAACATCCTTATAGCAAGAACTTGGGGGACCCTTGTTACTCACCTTTTGCTTGTCCCCTTCCTCTCGTGCATCCATGCGAACATTGGCCCATGGAACATTTTTGGGCCACCAAGCAGGTCTGGTCTGATCTTTCCCCCAACCTACATGAAAAGAAATCGTAGTATTCAATTTTCAAAAAAAAAAAACGTAACTCTTAAACGTCATAGCAAAAAATTTAACTGTTCGTTACCAGGTTTTCCTCTGCCAGTGGAATATTTGAGCATAAGAGGAATGAAGGCTCTGAGCTGGGCTTGGGTCATCTTTTCTACGGGCGTGGGTATGCCATCCACATTAATTGGAGGCAATTCGTGTCTGGTGGGATCGTTGGCCGGCTTGGATGGCTGCTGATTGGCCAGGGAAGTTTCTAGGCCCTCTATGATGGAATGTCGGAGATTTTTCACCACCGATTCCAGTGGCTGGGCACCAAAGGCATACAAGTTTTTTGGACCCGTCGTGCCGGGAGCCGCAATCAGAACCACGGCCTGCTGACCAACACGCGACGAATACTCCTCTATATTTTGCTAAAAGCAATATTAGAGGTTAAAGGATTGCATGCATGTGTTACGAACTTTTCCCTGGTGCTCAAAGCCACTTTTCTCACACCTTGAGCTTCCTGATGATCCTCGTCTGCTGCCGCTTGCGCACCGAAGGATTCGTCTCGAATGCGTAGCAACGCTTGCGTCTTCGCGTGCTGCTAATGGCCGCCGCAGCCGCCAACCCCGTAGGACCTAATAACAGAAAATGACACCAATAGAAAAAGCCCAAATTAGACAAGGTACGAGTACACAAAGCTACAAAAGCACAAGTCGACAAGATGTTTGACAACAGGTTCTTTCGCACCGGCAGAGGCGAGGGCCGAGGTGAGATCGCTGTTGACGGAGGCCAAGTTGTTGGTGTCGATGAAGTGGCCGATGTAGGGCTGGTTGTCGGACGCGTCCGAGAGCGCGTCGTCGTCTGACAAGGGGTCATCCACGTTGGCCCTGCTCTCCTGCTTGGCCAGGCTCTTGACGAGCACCGAGGCCGCCGCGTTCGTCGCAGAGCCCACATCAGGCGAAGTGACAGCCGTCTTCGTCTCCATTCTACCGGAGAAGCAACACTTCAACACTCTCTGCGCCCGCTCGAGATGACACACTTTGAAAATTGACGCCGATTCGGCACCTGCGCACAACGACGACGCTAGACGGCGCAGACGCGAACCAACGCCGACTTCTTCACATGCACCACGGACACGAGCAGGGGTGCCGCCGGAAAACTTCTGGCAGGAGTAGGTGTAGTCGATCGCCAAGCACTACTGTCCTGCAACGGGGACGTTGGACATGTCCTGATCACTCAGATCAGTAATGGACGCTGATGGCCACGCTGCGTAGCACTATTGAGCGGCGGCGGCGCATCCTTCAGGAGCGTTATTACGCATGCTGCCCGTTCTGCGGCCTCTGCCCGCGCTCGACTGCCGCAGGCAGAATCTGCCGACGCCAGCGGCGCAGGCGCAGCCGCGCGCCGCCCGTCAGCTGACGCGACAGCTGACGCGAGCGAGAAAGCCGACCGCGCCTGCCGCGTACTGCAAAAAATGTCGTCGGTGGGGTCGAGGGAGGGCGTGGGCGCGGCCACGGTGTCGCCGGCCAACAGCAGCGCGGGTAGCGCGGTAGCCAACAACGCGTCGGTGTTGGGCCAGAGCATCTTCTACGGGGACGAGGGTTCGACCGAGTTCTCGGTGGCCACGCAGCGCGCCCTGGAGGCGCTGCGGCTGAAGATCGAGCGCACCAAGCAGCTGATCAGCGAGCAGCAGCAGTGCAACGACAACAATGTCAAGGAGTATCTGAAGGTTTCTGCCAAGGCCAGCAAAGACCAGCAGACGCGAATCAAGCAGGTGTTCGAGAAGAAGAATCAGAAGAGCGCGCACACCTTGGCCAAGTTGCAGCGAAAGCTGGAGCACCACCAACGGCGACTCCAGCTGCTCCAGGAAGAGGGACTTAGACGACCCCATGCGAAGATGAGCGGCTTGGGCAAGCATATGCGTGACATGTCCTCCTCCGTCATGGCCAAGCCGAAGGAGTTGGCCGCGCATCTCCTGTTGAGCAAGACGCACAACGAGACCATGGGTGGCTCCGCGGACAATTTGGACAACATCAAAGACGCCGATCACGTCAGAGATGGCGCCAACAAGAACAGTGCTTCGTTGCCAAGGGAAACCTCCCCCAGAGCGTTGGCTAGCAATAATGTGAGCAATTTGAGCACCAATAATAGTTTGAAGAAAAGAAAGTGTATTTCGGACAATGGCAAATCGTCCGAAAGATCCGTGAGCATTGCCACCACAGGAACCGAGGACGACGACAACGAGGAAGACGATGATGACGACGAGGATCGCGTGAATGTGGAGCAACAGATCCAGCAACAGGAATTGCGCAACTTGTTTGCTGAAGAGTTCTCATTGCTGCGCGAATACGTCGACTCCTTGCGCGACGAGCTGTCCGAGCTGAGGAGACACTTTCAGTCAGACATGGAGTCGTTGCATGAGGCAATGAGAGAGGAACGAGACCGTTACGAGCACTTTGAGGAGCAGATCAACGATCTCACAGAACTGCACCAAAATGAGATGGACAACTTGAAAAGTAGCATCTCCGACATGGAGGAGAAAGTGCAGTATCAGAGCGAGGAGAGACTGTTGGAAATCAGAGAGCACTTAACAGTGGTCGAGACCAAACTGACCAGTCTGGAGCACCAGCAAACGCAACAGCAGTATTTGAACATTGAGGGCCTGGACAATACGGACGCTAGGGCCGTGTTCGTCAAGTTATTGACAGTGGTCATCTCGGTGATCCATGTCGCACTTTTAATGATGGGAACAGTTATGAATCTCGTTAAACCATTCGTCTCTTCTCTGCCGAGGTTTGCGGCGACCGCCACATTGGTGACAGCACTCATCTTGGCCTGGCATCATTCCAATGACAAGCAACCCTTCTACTCATTTCCGAAGTTGTTTAGCAACCAAGTTGAAGCCACTGAAGAATAACTTGTTTTGCATTCTATCATGTACTAGCCAAGTTTTGCACTCTCATACCAGACAAGTTAGAACGTTTGCTTGCACATCATTATTCACTCAGTTACCTACCTATCATATCTCTTGAATTTGCCAACTTTCCAGCGATTGTCAGCTTCAAAAATATAAACTAAATATGTATTTTGGCCTGACAACTTCTCGAGAGTGAAAACGTTTAAGGATTTTCTCGATATAACTCCAAATAATATTTTTTTTCATAATGGATTAAGTTGCTGTGTCGCTTACCAATACCCAGCAAGTAAGACCTAAGACCAGACAAGTTTTAATTCCATTGGGTCTTGCCCGAGGGTAAGTTTAACTTTCTGCAGCAATATTGTTCATAAGATTGTACTCCTTACCGTCTGCTTCAAATGACCAAGGGTATTCCAGTGTTCAGTTACGGATTATGGGAAGCACACAGTCTTAACGTTTCCCGTGGAAAAGCAATAAGCTGCACCCACAGAAATCTCATCTTTTTCCAAGAAAACCGCTTCTAAAACATCCATCCAGTGAAATTGCCTCCATAAACGTATCTATAACTTGCAAAAACGAGTCTACATTTTCTTAGACATTCTTTTAACTTGAGAGTCACATATGGTAACCAGTTTTTAGATATTTTCAACGTATAGCCAAAAACACAATATCCATCTCTATTTACCCAAATTCTTTATTCCTCCACCCTTTAGGAAACAGACAAAAAACAGACAAGAAACTACTATACTGCTCTAATGTGAGTAATCTGCTAAAACATGCGTTTTCCTTGTGCATTTTAGCAACTTGTTCCCCGATAAACTAATGTGCTGTAGTCAATGGATGCAGAAGTAATAATATTAATGGGTTACAGTAAAGAGCTTGCTGCTACTTCTCCGTGTACTAGTTTGCCTCTGACACGCAACACAGCGCCCCAAAACGACCCCTTTCTAGCGCCGGCTCTCAGTACGACACCCATAATGTTGTAAAAGACGAATAGAGTGCAATGTTCAGTTATTACTTATTACAGATGTGTTTCATAAAAGGGCATTAAAAAGAGCATTTTTGAAAGAGTTCTAGAGCCAAAAAGACTTATCTGAGTGGCAACAAGTGTGCTGCAGTACGTAGTTTATGTAGCGACCGGCCCGAATTGGGACGATTTGGGCCTGGCTCGATCCATCCCTAGTTTGTTGTGTTTCTCAGGCTGCATCGCGGCCGCTCCCCGCTCGCCGCCAAGACCAACGACGTGTGGCTCCACTCCAGGACGCGGTAGGGGTGCAGGACGAGGATCAGGTCCACCAGGTCGGAGATGATCACTTGATTTGCTTGTGGACTCATCGATTTTCAGGGGTGCGCATTACTCTTATCGATTGCATGTATGTGCCTCTTCCTCAATTATGCATGAGGAATGGTTTTCTAGATCGCCATGACGGTTTCGACGGCGCCGGGCGTGCCGGGAGTGCGTCTGCCGTTCCAGCGGCACGTGCGCAACGTGAGCTCGGTGTCGGACGCGTCGGTGTGGTCCAACTCGAACGCGTCGAAGGGCGACTTCGTCAACCCCATTCGCGTGGACAGCAGCGCCGATTTGCGCTGCGTGCTGCTCTGCGACTCCGAGAGCGAGCGCCGCGTGCTCTTCGAGGCGCTGAAGAGAGCCATCTTTGGCCACGAGGGCCTCAGCGACCCCCATCTCCTCAACGCCAATTGGGAGCAGTCCAGACCTCAGCAACAGCAACAGTTGGCGCCCCAGATGTCGGAGATGTCACAGGGGGTCTCCTCTCACTCCTTCTCCTCCATTTTGCCCGTGTCCCTTGACTGCCAGCAGTTCTTCCGATTCTCCACATCCACCTGCACCTACAGACTGTTGCTTTTGTCCAAGGACAGACAGAACTTGCTGAAGCTCTTCTCCTTCGACGTCTTGCTCGTCGGCATCAAGGCCATGATGGACTCGGCCGCCCTCGACGACAACATCTGGGAGTTCGAGTTCAAGAGGCTCTATAAGTTGGCAAGGAAGGCCGTGGCCCCTATCGTCTTGCTCGGTTACCTGAGACTGCCTAATAGTGATGGCCAGCCCAACACAAACTTCGGCACGTCTTCAGTCATCGTGAATGGCGCCACCGAAGAAAATATTGGGGACAACGGCAACACGTTGGATGCGGGGAGCGTCGAGGGCAACAAGAGGAGCAACAGCAATTGTAACAACAACTCATCCAAAAGCAATTTGAATAGCAACGTCTCCAATCCCGTTATCCTGCCAGTACAAAGCTCGACCCCGAGTTCGTCGCGTCATCGATTGCAGGTGGAGGGTCGTCTCTCGAGACTGGGTTTGAACCGAGGCTGTATTCCGAGGCTGTTGGATCTAACCGTGGATAGCAGTCCGGCTCTCATCACATTACTAACCGACTTGGAAAAGCTGTACAAAAGACCGGGCTACGTGTTACAGCAATGTGCCTTGGTCAACAATCTCCAGCATTTCCAAAGGTTGATAGACAGTCCGCTCTTGACTGTCGACGACATTCTCTACTGTCAAGACGAGCCCAATCATGACAATCCTCTGATGGTGGCTGCAAAAAGAAGACACAGAGAGCTGGTGGGAGCCTTCTTGAAGAGTGCCAGACTTCAAGCAGACAACCAGCAAGAATTTCTGAGGGAAGTCATTCATGCCAAGAATGCACAAAATCAAACGTTACTTGCCATGTTGGCGCTACAAGGTACGCAAACCCTTATTTTTTGTTAATGAGAGTATGTTGTTTCCCCTCTTTCTAATTGATTGGTTTGTTGTTTCAGGGCCGGAGATGGAGGAGCAGAAATTGTTTCTGCTTCGTCACGAGATAAAGCTTCACTGCTTGTCGGAATTGACCCATGAGGCCGATCAGATTCGACTGCAGCGTTGCCTTCGTCAGCAATTGAAGTCTTCGGCCGAGGCCGCAGTCATTCTCGACCAGGCGAGGTCACTTCAAGGCATTCCCAAGACGGAAAAGGAGCTAAAGGCAGAGAGCTGTCAAGTTTGGACCAGACTTTTCTTTGCTTCCTTACTGCTCTCTTTGCTCTTTACCGCCATGGACACAGGATCTGACCTGATGATTATGGTTCGTTATTTCAAGGAGATGAGCTTCTCCACTATGTATCCGTCAGCGACCAATGTCAGCGAGCTAAATGACGCCGATTGTGGAGACGATATGGAGATGAGTCCTGATCAGTATCACTTTTTGAACTGTGACATGGACGGCCCTGACCCGATTCCCATCCACTGCTTTCCCCGATACTTCTCACCGGAGCAGAAGTTTGGCTACACACTCTTCTTCTTGGTTATTCCGTGGCCATTCTTCATTTATGAGTTCCTCACCTCGAGCCAGTGTCAGCATTTGAAGAAGAAAACTAGCCGATTGGCTCAAGATCTGTCGCAGTGCAAATCACCCTTGAAAACTTACTTGTCTCTTATGGCCTCTTGTATAGCATTTTTCTGTTGCCTCGTCTTTTGGCCCGTTGCAGTGCTCTTCATCAAGTACTACAACGACGGCAAATATTACTTGGCCAAGGGAGATCAACGGGCAAAGAGAGAGAAGAAGATCGAGGCATCGGAGTTGTTATATTCAACAGCACGAGTAATGGAAGTGAGTCTCGAGTCATCCTTCCAACCCACTATTCAACTCTACATTATTTTTCCGGTACTATTGCACTCTTTCACTACTGCGTCTTCGTTCAGCCTGCGCATATTCACCGTTTGCAAGGGTGAAAGCTTCCCCATGCTCAAAACCGACCAGACCATCTCCATCGTGACCTCCATCGTGGGCTTGGCATGGTGCTTCACCTACTACCACGCCACACTCAAACGAGGAGCACTGGACCGAGATCTGGCAGCTCTCTTTTATCGCTGTGTTCTCTTCCTGAGTGTGCTCTTTCAGATAATCGGTCGACTCTTCATTCTGGTCTTGTTCGCCTACAGCTACGGTCCAGGTCACTTCTACCCTGTCATAGTGTTCTTGGCTGCACACATCCTCTTGATGACGGCCCTGCACTTCGTCTTCTCCGATGCCAAGCTCTACTGGGAGAGGGGAAGCTTTCTCAACCTCAGCTTCTTTCACTACATGCTTGGCAACGGCCTGGCCAACATCTACATCCACAACTGGATCAGAATGGACACTCTGATCGTCCCCTTCAGCAAGCCCACACAGCACGTGTCGACGCTTATGAGACAATTTGTTTTTGACCTGGTCTTCGCCGCCGAGAATATTGCGCTTTTGATAATTGCTCTCAATGCCAACATTAGAGAGGTGCAAGAAAATCGACTGGGACTGACATTAGTCCTCTCGCTCTTCACCATTATTGGTTTGGTGCTCAAATGTGTCTACTATCGCTATCTCCACATATGGGCCTGGCTCATCCTCGACTACATCACGCAAACGGAGGATGGGCACTTCAAATGTTTTCTTCTCTCAGACATGTATCTTTGTGGCCAACTGAAAACGAGGTAACCTTTTGGGTTAAGAATTAAGGGGTCACTTTGAATATTCTATTTAAGTGTATATTTGTTATTGCAGAAAACTACTACTGTGTTGTTTGCCCCGTCCTCTTTACTCGCTGTACACGGCGTTGTTTGGCGAGCGTCATTTCTCCTCCACCGATACGTCTTGCAGTCTTTGCTCTGCAATCTTCTCTGTGTTGTTGTTCCCTGTGGTCCTGGTGACCGGCCTGGTGTTGTTGCTGGCCATGGTCTTTTTGGGCGTGCTCTTCATGCCGTTCTTCGTCGTCTTCATCTTGCCGTGCATCCTGTTCCAGAAGTGCAGGAGGAAAGCGAGCACCGAAGTTAATGTGCGCGAGTGCAATCAGGAGAAGAGAGCCACTTTCGAAATGGATGAGTTGTCAGAAAACGAGGATGACGACGATGACGACGAACTGAGGCACATTGACGAAGACATAGACAACGATCAAGTTGTGGTTGAAATCAATAATGACGACACAGATTCGGGGCCCAAGGCGGCCTCCATGGCCAAGTCCGTCATAACGGAGACGTCCATTGCCAATGAGACGGAGATGAATGGCCACACCGAAATGGTTAGGACACCTCTCATAGTCAGTGAGAAATAATTGTAGGATTTTTAATTAAAATATTCAAGGAAGCTCTCAAGTTGTTTTGTTGGTTAGTGCAACCTTCAAGCAATTTACCCCCGGAGCACAGCAGAGTCGAGTGATTATTGAAGCGAGCCAAAGTTTGATCAAGTTAAAAACTTCATGTGCAGTTCAGAATGTAGTACTTTATTTACTACATTAGTTACAGAATGGCAAACCGAGTCTGTGAACATGCAGGAAACCTACCAGATATTTCTTTTGCCTAAAAGAGTAAATAGCAACCTTATGACACGTGGCAATGACTTTGCGTCTTAAGCATGACTCTATCTTCCTTTTTTCCAATTATCTTCTCGTCTGACTGCATGTTGTCAGTCCTCTCTCTTTAAGCAAAAAGTCTCATCCAAAACGTTTCTAAAGAAGTAAGCTAAAGTTTCATGCTTAACTGCTCCATTATACATGTGTCTTCTCTCAAGTTGACTGCTCTCTACAAAAAGTACATTTTTTCCAAAGACTTATTTCCTTCTATCCCCAAGTCACAGTTTGATATTCCCAAAAAAGCCGCTTTGTCCCAAGATGACAAATGCCACGAGCAATAATTAAGTGTACCTACTAAATGCGTGTTTTTGCTCTCCTGTAGAAATCACTTCACTAGTTGCGTCAGATAAATGTCCACCAAGAGAATTCGACCATTTCATGATGTACTCTAGTTAATAAAGCACTTGTTATTCACCGAAAGTCTCTCTAAACGAGTTCATCTTTAAATATCCTAATCATATACATTCCCTTTTTTGACTCCAAATTGCACAAATTGTATTTTTTATTGCAGTAAAGTGTGTGCATTATTATAACAGTTTTACACTACACAAAGAGGATCTATACAGTAGTGCTTTGCAAATGCATAAAGCCACTGTGACTTGACTCCTACCTGGCTTCAGGTACAATGGACGCCCTGAAAAAACAAGCCATCAAATAGCGTCACAGCTAGGAGTGACGCCCTTCCTCCTCTGTCTTACATTATTTCGAAATTTGAACTTGTATTCATTATTTGAATCGGTTTAAATATCAAAAATATTTAAAAAAAGGGAACTTTTTTCCCGTAAATATGTTCTTTTACCGTGCCTGGGCCTCGTTGCGGGACCTGGGTCGCCCCGAGGATCAGTTTAGCGACCAATTGCACCAGCAATTCCTCTACATAAGATGGCTCTACGCAATCCTATTATTTGTCACTTTAGCAGGTCAATCAATTAAACCTCTTTAATTACTCTCATTTACCCTTAATTACTTAATGAGAGTTATTATTACAGCGGGAGCTGTACTAAACGCGTCGGTGTTGCTCTCCTTCGCCTACAGTCCTCATCTAAGGGCTTTGCCGCACTGGGCCATATTGTTGCTGGCATTAAGGGACTTCTTGGCGTCGGTGGTGTTGGTGCCCGTGGCCATCTACTGGTTCGTGGGCCACATGGGCGTCTGGGGGGCCGGCGACCTCTTTTGCAAGTTGGCGGCCTTATTCGACTTCGCTCTGGGCGCCGAATACGCGTGTCTCTTGATCGCCTTTGCAATCGTGCTCCTCACCAGAGACTACGTGCCCCCCGAGGTCCTTAATCACTTAATTAATGACGTCATCAATCAAGGAGCTTCATTAGTGGCGATTTGATTGCAGGATGCACTGGAGCAGCATTTGAGTGGACTGCCCCAGGACGAGGTTGATAGACGCATAGGGGGTCTGAGTTTGCCGTCGATCGTGGTGCAGCCGCCCTCCTCCACGTCGTCGCCGCGGCCGAACCCGGTCTCGGCGCCGAACCCGGGCTCGAGGCCGAACTCGCGGCCGCCCTCCCTCATGGGGTCGACGGGGGGACGCCGGGGTGCGTCGCGTCTGCCCTCGAGAATGGAGGAGTCGGCGTCCATGGCCATCAACAGCGACCTCTGGGAGCAGGCGTCGCTCGACTACCCCGGCAGAGAGTCGCCCAATCGCTCCTTCCTTGAAGAAACCATCAATAATGACGGCACAAAGGAAGTGCGATTCAATCATTGGCAACGATATCTGCTCATTCTGAGCTGGATCCCCGCCTTAATAAGTGGCTTTATTGCTGCGTCGATGATTGGCGTTCAGAGCACTCAGAGACGACCGGGATG
The DNA here is from genome assembly GCA_028566655.1 of Metis holothuriae. Taxonomy (NCBI): domain Eukaryota; kingdom Metazoa; phylum Arthropoda; class Copepoda; order Harpacticoida; family Metidae; genus Metis; species Metis holothuriae. Next base: position 3,151 of record JAOXNJ010243274.1, on the reverse strand, counting down.
CTTCATTCCCGTGGATCCCTTCAGAAATCCCTATGCCTACACCATCAATGACAGCGGCTACAACTTCCACTTGATCTACGTCATGCTCACCTATATTGGGACAGCCATTCTCTTACTACTAGTAATGTTGGCCATCTGCTATTGGCGCATGGCAGACAGTGTCTTCAGGTACTTGACATTTTTACTTCAAAGCTTAATGTAGTCTTTAATGAGATGATTAATTACCCATTTTGATGGTTAGGTCGATGGTGAGGTTGCTGATTTGGCTGATTGTGGTGTACGTGATCTCTCGGTCCCCGTCGGACATCCAGCAGCTCCGCGCCCTCTTGGAGGCTGGCCAGGGCTTCAATCTCAGAGATGCCTACGAAATAGAGTACGAAATCGTTCTCGTCTGGACAGCTTTCTTGCCTGTAATAGCCAATCCTTTGCTCTACATAACGCTCATTGAGGAGTACAGAGAGGCGTTTGTCAAGGTTTACAGGAAGATTTTTGGCTGCACCAACGATGATGACGAGAATTTTGACGGAAATCAGAAGAAAGAGGAGCAGGAGTTGGAGACGGCTCTTAGAACTGAGGAATCTGATATTCTTTAGTTAAATGTGCTTTATGTGTGTCTTTACTTCCAGTGCATTATTAATGAAACTGTATTACTTGATTGGATTTGAATCTTGTTGGTTTCTCTGTAAATGTAATTTTCTCGCAAACAAAAAAAAACGAATGGCAGAGAGGCATCCATCTTTGCTATAACATAACACATTGTTATATTGAAAGTTCTTGAAGACAAATTTTCCACCTTTTTTCAAGATGTTCTGGCCAAACACTTTTGCTTGTATTTGACGAATCTGTTCAAATTGTCCTTAGCCATCTGCACGACTGGCCAGGCATCACTCTTTATTAACTCGTTCTTCTGACTGGCAATTTTGGCCTTTAGTCCTGGCCCCATTTGCCTCATTTTGGCCACTAGATCGATTTTCTTGGCCAGTTGGTTGGAGTTGTCGTCGCTGAACATGTCGAACAACTTGTCGAGAGCCTCGGCCCTCACCCAGCCCTGGTTGTCGCTCGAGGCCACGTTGATCAGGAAGCTAGCGATGGCCAAGGAGCCCGAAGAGTCCGGCTTCAACTCCACCATCAGCACGCCCACGCTGCCCAGGATCTGCACCAGGTTGATGCGCACCGACCGCCACGAGTGTCTCTGGCCCAACGACAGCATCTGATGCAAATCCTGCTCCGTTAGCGCCTCAAATCTGTTCATAATGGCAAATTGTCTTTTAATACTACAGCCAATTTAGTGGTAATTACGTAAAGGATTTAAAATAGGCGCATTTTTTGCCTATTGTGAGTATACCCCTTGCACTTGGAGGCGACGAGAGTGTTGGTCATGGCCCTGAGGGCCGAGGTGGCAGCTTCAATCAGTGCATAATCGTTCTTGTTGTTGTTGTCATCGTCGTCCATCTTGTTTTGGCTGGAATCAGAGAAACAAGTTTTGCCCACTTCAGTCCACATTTGGAAGAGCTTCTCCTCTCCACCCAGATCCTCAGTGCCCAGATTGTCTATTAAATTGTTAAGACACAACAGAGCTCTGTTCTGCATCTCCTTCAATCTAACCAAAAGACCTTGACCACTCTTCTGAGTAGAAAGAATCTCTTCCACATTAACAGCCAGATTCTGTGTCTTGTCAAAAACGAGCTCAACCAACTTGTGTTCCGACAAAGAAGCAATGATGAAGGGATCCAAGTCCTTTTGATCGTCATCAACTTCGATGACGTCCTCATAATCCTCGTCATTACTCTCGTCATTGCTGTCGTCGTCGACAATTTCCTCATTTTCGTTCTTAGAGCAGCAGAGATTGGTTATTATTTCCAAGGAGGACAATTGGGCGTCCACCAAGGCTGCCAAGCAATTTTGCAACTTGCCCACGTTGTCCTGGTGACTGATTGGGTTGCTGGAATCCACGGTGTCCGCGATCTCCATCATGTCGACGTCGGTGTTGTCGCCGTTGCTCCCCTTGCCGTTGCTGGCCGCCTTGAATTCCGGCTCAAAGTCGTTGTTAAGTGGACAAACACTACTAAATTCATTTGCCAAACGGCGCTGATCCCTCTGGAGCAGTAATGAAGCACACTTCACTACATGTTGCCTCAGAGAATCCACCTCGGACTCATTAGTGCCATTGGAAAGCACTAGAAGCAGCGAAGAAGTCAATAATTGCACATGCAATTTTGCCACTTCATCTTCTGCTCCTACATCAGAATTCAGGAGATTGCGAAATTTGCACAGAGTTTCTGAGCAATGCAGAGACTTTGCCAGAGTGGTGGACATGGCGTCGTCAGACAAGACCTGCAGACACTGCAGCAACGGCACCATCAAGGTCGGCTCCTTCAACAAGAAGAACAACTTGGTCACTAAAGAGTCTTTTAAATAAACACTTATTATCTTCTTAAATAAGTTTTTTTTTCTAATACATGTTTGAGATGGTCAATGTTGAGCAAGAGCACATGCAGCAGTCTCTGCTGGTCCTCCTCTCCCCTCCTGCTGAGCACCTCCAGGGCCTTGGGCGCGGTCTGGAGCAGGTGCGTCATCAGCTTCAGCGCCAACACGAACACCTTGGGCACCGTGTCCAGCTCCAGGTTGGGGGACCCGGCCAGCCAGGGCGGCGTGTGGTGCCTGGTCATTAACGCGCACAAGGGCGTCAACACGTCCTGCATGACGACGGCCTCGGCGAGGCTGTCGTCGGCGTTGGCCAGGTTGGTGACGGCGTCGAGCGCGGATCTCCGCACGTCCACGCTCTCGTCGACGATGAGCGGCGCCACCACGCGCACCAACTTGCGCTCCAGCACGCTCGACGCCGACCAAGCCATGCGCGCCAGACTCACGCACCCGCACTCCCTCACGCCCGCACTCGCTGTAATTATACAATTATCTCATTAGTCACGAAAAATTCACGAAAGCATTGCTATACATACGATCCCGCAGTTGCTCCATGATGACGTTGAGCACGTCCTCCTTGTTGTCCTCCATGATGTCCTCCTCCCTGACGGAGACGTGGTCGCGGTACCTGGGCTTCTTCTTCCCCTTGCCCATGATCAACTCCGACACGTGGCCTGAAGCGAGCTTTTTTGTTGACCACGTGTTGTCAACGTTTGTTGTGCTTTTT
>JAOXNJ010243163.1:0-15282 GCA_028566655.1 Metis holothuriae | reverse complement strand
ATCGAATCTGCGTAATTTCTGCAGGTGTGCTGAAAACTTGTGTTTTCTTGAGCGCAGAAGCTTCTTTTAGATTCGACTCTCCGTCCAACGCTGCTGTACTTTATAAATATAAACATAAGCCTTCAATAACGCTGATTATGCTTACCTATAATAGGCATGATTCGACGGATCACTGGAGGAGATCAAGACCAAATCCGCAGGGACAGTTTCGCCCTCGCTCACTCGCACAATGTCGCCTGTATGTATATGTATATGACGGAGCTAATCAAGATATAAATTTACCTGGCCGAATATTCATGCAACGATCTTGAACGAGAACGCCGCTTCGCACAACATAAATTAGCTTGTTGTTTTCTTCCTTGTCCTCTCGGTAACGGAGATAGTCTTCGTAAGCTTGCTGAATAAAGTTTCAAAATCTTTTCATAGGAAGATTAACTGCACCTTTATCGCAGTAATACAAACAACAAAAGAAAGCGGAAGTCCAGACGTATACGGAGAAACGGGAGAATCCATCAAAACTTCCATAATGAAAATAAAAAGAAAATAGAAATTCGCCACTCGATGAAACTTAAAAAAAACATGAGAATCTTCAAATTGGCAAAACTCAACCTGTTCATATAAATTATGGGGAATGAAAGTAATGATCGTATATTTGCTTGAAGAAATTCTGTTGTCGATTCGCACTGAAGGTTGCTCCTCACCAGGAGGCAGTTGATGCAGGAAAAACACTTTTCGCGAGTTGGACTCATTCACTTCTGTTTGAGCCTTAAAAAATTACAAAAAATTGACAAGAAAACGCTGTAGAATACCTGTTCATGAAGATTTGGAAATTTTTCAGCAACCCAAAGTCGGATTTGATGTTTGGTAGATTCAAACCACTCCATTTTTGGTTTTCTACTGATGCTTGCTTTTTCTCGTTCAAAAAATCATGCTGAATGTTCACAGTCAGCAAAAGTGGTAGCTCATTTCGGTGAATTGCGGTGGCGCGGCGCGTGCCCAAAAAATCTATAATTCAACATCAGCCAATGAAACATTTTGATATAGACTCTATATTATAGAGCATACAGTTCACATATTTTTTAACAATGCGTCAGATGCATTCCGAGAATGATTAATAAATTGTGTAATTAGTATTGAACATTAAAATATCATTTTTTCACGTATAATATGGTTCTCCATCTAACATCGGTAAAAGTATCTGCAACGCGTAATATAAATTAGTTTCATTTCATAATTCGACGTCTCACTTCTCGTCCTTAGAATTCATAGAATCTTCCAGTGAAAATCATTATGGTTTCCGCGATCAAAGCGAAAGACTGAAAAAATAGCCAATCAGAGGCTACCCGCGCCGCGCCACAGAATAGAGGACCTGGCAAATCTTCTACGAGACGAAAAAGGGTTGATTTTTCGATCTACAAAGATCTAGAGATTTGCGAAAATGCCAACAGTGTTGCCAGCAGTACCGAGTTCTAGTGGTAGAAGGTTGAAGAAGCTCAAGAAACGAGTGAAGAAGAAATCGAAAAAGGAAGATAAGAAAAATCTTGATACTGATACGACAAATTCAACTTCGCCGGAACTTACCAATGACAACAAGGAAAAGGTATTTTATGCTCTAGAATTAAAGAATATTGCGTTTTGGCTATTTCGGTCACAAACCGAAAATAATTCGGTCGCTTTCCTTCTATTACGTTTCGTTCTCGGTTATTTAACACCATTTTTAGATAATCGCCGATCCGAAAACAATCAGATGGATTGGCAAACTCGATGATCCAGAGCAAGAAGCTCGTCGGATCGAAATTTACAAAGAAGAGCGCAGAAAACGCTACGAGACGCTCGGTATTAGTTAGTCTCGCTCTTCAAATTCGATCTTATGATAGTTTTAAGAAGTCTGTTTTTGTATCTTCGTCCGATTCTCTATTTTTATAGTTTTATTAAATATTTTTTTTAATCTTAATTTTTAAACTTTTTCAGAATGAATTTATCAGTTGCAGTTTTACCGCCAGCTCTGCGCTTTTCGCCTTCAGAGACGAAGCAGATATTGACGCTCTTCAATGCAAATGACGAGCCAGTGAAATACAAGGTAATATTTCAGGCTGTTCAGTTGATTTGACTGATTCTAGATGCTCTGTACGTCGAAAGATGGGTTTCAAATAAGTCCGTCAAAAGGTGAAATTGAGCCGAACAAAAGAATAGATATCGCTGTTCGAGCAAGAAAGCTAACTTTATCGTCAGAGGAAAAGCTCAGGTGAGATACGAAATGACCATACGATGATTAACAACCTTTTAAAGAGTCGAATTCTACTCGCAAATAGACAAAAACAGAAGAAATGCTAAAAACGTTCCACTTATATTAAACGAGGATGAGCCACCAGAGCCGCGTACAGCCCCAAGAACGGCTTCTGAAACAGCTGCGGCGGCTCCAGTCAAGACTGAACAAAATCATTTGTACTACATGTTTTTTGGTACATATATCCTTTGTGTGACATTTAATAAGATTTTTAGTATCGATATGTATAGGAGTTCTCTCGCAGTCAAAATATCTACCTGAGTTCAACGAAGCTCAGCGACTGATCGCCGCCTATGTGCTCGGCATGATGACCATTCTACTCATTCGATCAGCTTGAAAATATCAAAATAATTTAAATTGTGATAAATAATTAAATCGGTTTACAAAAAAATGCTAATATTTTTGCTTGTCTTCCGCCCTTATCTTCTTCATTTTCTGTCTTTCTAATATCCGATAAGTTTTCCATCTGTGCCTCACTCTTTTAAAAATGTTTTAAACCTTCCACAACTCATTTATTGAACTCCAAGATGAACTCGAAATCGCAGCCAGATTACTACGCCGTGCTTGGGGTGACCCAAGCAGCGACTGAAAAAGATATTATTAAAGCTTACAGAAAACTTGCAAAGGAAAAACATCCGGACAAGAACCCAAACGATCCAAAAGCAAAGGAGAACTTTATAAAACTTAAAGATGCTTTTGACTTTTTGAAGGATGACGGAAAAAGGAGAGAGTATGACAATCAGCGGGCCCAGGCGAAGCGAGATCGCGACAGATATGCTGCGTTTTCAGCGCAGGTAAATATGAGGTTTCTGTTTATTTCAGTACAGCAAAATAGCATTTCTCAATTTTTTTCGTTCTCATCTATGATTTCAGTACAACCAAATGGCGGGTCCAAAAGGCGCCCATCAAGCTCGTGCAGACGAGGCTGAGTGGGAAGCTCTCAACAGAGGCGAAGCTTATTACACGCAGTGGAAGAAAAATCAGTTCGCTGCCCGTCAAACTGCACAAGAATTCAACAGAAAACAGAAAGCCCAGCGATATCGAGATGACCTCCTGAACGATTGGAAAGGTGACCAAAGAGCGAAATATTCGCGGACGATGGCGAAATTGAAGCTTATGTGCGATCCAAGTTGTAAACTCAATCCAAGACAGATTCAGAATTTTCTTTGGGCGATGAATGTGGCAATTCCGCCAAATGCACCGCCTGGAGTTTTGATAGCAGAATTTACAAATTCAAAAGCAGCACTGCACGCAGAAAAAGCTTGCAAACGATTCAAGCCGTCACCCATAAGAGTCCAGTGGATTACACAAAGACCGCAGACGGAATTCGCTCCTCCAAACTCGTATTACGATGTAAGTTTTCAAGTCACAAAGAATTTTTTGGCAAATGAAATTTAGGCAGATGAACAAAAAAGAAAAAATAAACCGAAATTTGATGCTAATTTGGAGCCAGAGCAAGATATTGGATTTGGAGTTGGGAAGAAGCCGACTTTTGTGGACAATGTAAGCATATATTCTCAAAAGTCTCATGAAAAATGCTTTAGGAGGTCATAATCATAAATGACATGGGTACATCGTTCGGAACAACAAAAAATCCAATCGTTATCGACGATGATGAGCCAAAATTTGGTCCTCAGCCGAGATCAAGCTCGCCTCACGCCGATGAAACAATCACAATCGGTTTGTTTTTCGTAATTTTACTATTAGTAACTAACGTTCTAAATAAGAAGATGATTCACCGAAAAAACCGTCGAAAACAAATTTCGCAGAGGACGATGAAGACTTTGTGAAAATGTTCCGCGCTCAAAAAGAAGCCAAAAAGAAGGCCGAACCTAAAAAAGATCGCTCGCAAGAACAAGCTACCTATCAGCCTAAATTTCCCGCCGGTAAAACTTGGGAAGCTCAAGCACCAAGGGAACCTCCAGCACCTGCAAAACAAACTGCCATGAGCAGCGCTCAGCCATCAAACGAAGAGATCAAGAAAAAATTCCGTGAGCAGCTCAAAGCCAAGCGTGAGCAAAAAGCAGCTTCAAGTAAGCCGCCTCCGCCAAGCACAACATACACGCCGTCAAAAAGTCATGAAGATATTTTCAGAGAAGAAATGATCAATGCCCAGAAAAATGCCTTTAAAAGTAAAAGAACTGCTCCTCAAAAACGGCCTGCAAGTCCTAATGAATCAAACTGTCAAAATGATGATCAAAAAAATCGAGCTGCTCCGAGAAAACGACCAGCAAGTCCGCAAGATAAACGCGCTCAAAATGAGAAGCTCTTTGACACACTGATTTATGAACCATCGTCGAGTAAAAAATCATCGACGCATAAAAAGAAGTCATCGAACGGAATCGACCCAAAATTCGAAGCCGAATTGCAACGGCTGAAGGAGAAAAGATTGAAAGAAAAAGAAGACCACGAAAGGGCTGAAAAACTAGCTGAAGAGCAGAAAAAAGCTAGAAATGCGCGGTTATTCGAAGAAGAGCTCAGAAATTCGAGGGTGAAAGAATCTCAAAGCGGTTCAAAAGATCGAAATAATGTCCGGGCGGATTTTGTCGAAGAGCTTGAGCGACTCAGAGCTCAGAAAAGAAGAGAAAAAGAGATCAAAGAAAAAGCTGCGAAGATAGCTGCGATGGTACACGAGATAAGCAGCGAGAGCTCTTCAGAAGATGATGATGATGACGAAGAAGACTCTGACGAGTCTGATGACGATGTCGTTGATCTAACCAACTCTCCAGTGAAAGCGAGCTCACGAGAAATGCTTATCGAACAACTAAAGCGCAAAAAAGCGCTTGCAATGGCACGTGCTCGAGCAGAAGAAAAGCGGAAACAAGAGCATCAACGATCTCATCTTGAAAATCTTGCTGGATATGACGTAAACGGTAGCAAAAGGCTTGATAAATCAGATACCAAGCTTCTGTTTAGTCAAAAATGGTAGCTGCCAGCTTCCTGTAAATTCTTAATATTCTGTATTGTATGTTTTCTAAAGGATAAGACTTTCATTGACACAAGCTAAAATCTCGACTGTTATTAAGAATGCTTGCCAGACTTTGTACTCGATCTGTCAACACCCGATTTTTGAGCTCCAGCTCACAGCTCACAAGCAAGATTCAGTACAATGTTGCCAAGCCACAGAGTGACATTAAGTCCGCTCAGACTCAGGTAGATGACTGGCTCAACAACAACAAGAAACTCGGTAACAGCTTTTGATTATTGTAGGTCTCTAGTTTCTCTTTTTAGGTCGACCAATGTCTCCTCATCTTAGCATCTACTCGTGGACCATCCCAATGACCATGTCGGCTCTCAACCGAATCTTCGCGTTCGCCCTCGTCGGCGCCTTCCTCCTCCTTCCAATCATCGACATATTTAGCTCTGGCTCTCTTGCTTCTGACATCGCCGCTTACGGGTACTCTTTGACCATTAACTTTCGTGATTCAAAACTATTCTAGTGCTGAGGCTCGAGCAAACGGCAACGGCGCTGGCATCTTCGCCCTCAAGATGGGTCTCCTCTTCCCACTTTGGTTCCACATCCTCCTTGGTTTCCGACATTGGTCTTGGGACATCTTCGCTGTCGGCATTAGGAACGTCGGCACTCTCTACCAGGTCAGTCATTTGTTCTATTGGTGTCCATAAAGTTTTAATAACAGACTGGTTACGCCGCCATTGCCCTCGCCATCGTCCTCACCATTGGCATGTCTGCCTACAGCAAGGCTGAGTAAATCATCGGAAAACTGTGCCTACATTATTTATTCAGTAATCCAAAGTTCTGCAATTAGCCTGTTCAAAAGTTGAAAAGCCTGTTTGTTAACAACAGGCTCTCAAAACTCCTCCTTTGTTCAACAAGAAAAACTCTTCATGGAAAAATAAACTACCAATCCAAATAACCTTTTGTTTTAAGAGCAAGCTAGATTATCGAAAGTTCAGTGACACCCAAAAAATGCTTTTGAGTTTACAAAAATGAGAATACGCGCAAGATATGCCGCCGCTGCTGGAGGATTGCTTTTTGTTGTTCTCTTTTTTACTTCGCAGGTTGAGATATTGACCGCTGTTCAAAAGCTCAATCCAAAAGAATGTTCAAAAACTTATTATTTGGCTGGGGATCGCGTTGATGCTGGTTATTTGAGTCATGTTATCAAGGTAAGTGACGATAATATTTGAAATGAGAATCTAATTTTCAGGTTTTTGAACGCGCTGGCTATTCCAGAAGCTACGATCGCGACTCTTGGTCTGTTCTCTGGAGTCATCTTTATCCATTTGGCGATCCTCCGCGAAAATATTACGGCGATTATCTCAAGACTCTACCTGGAGATCGCCGCATTAATAAAATCCCCGGAACTGGCTGGGTTTCTAGCAAGCAAGCACTCTCCAAACTTTCCAACTACAAATACATGCCAACAGCTTTCGAGCTTCCGAGTCAATTCAACAAATTCAATGACTACGCAAAAAACAATCCAGAAGGGCACTGGGTCGTCAAAAGCGGCAAGCATCGAAACATTAAGATCGTTGAAGCCAAGGACTTTCTGAAGCTGCGATCGACAAAGGAGCAGTTTGTTCAACGACTGGTCGAGCCGCCAATGATCATCGACAAGAAAAAGTTTGACATCGGGATTTACACCGTAGTGACTTCTATTAATCCCTTGCGAGTGTACATGCTTCAGTCCGAGTGGCTCATCCGCTTTTGTAAAGACGAGTACGAGCCCTTTGATCCAAACAATGTGAACAGCTACGTCGTCGGTGACGATTATACAACAATCTGGGACATTCCTACGCTAGACGCCTATATGAATAACGGCTCATCGATGAAACAAGCTCTCTTGCGCCACATGAAAGCGTCAGGAAAAGATATCGTGCAGTTCCAGAAGAATTTCAAAGAAGCGGTGGCGCAAGTATGGGAGCTCCAGCGGGAGAAGATTCAGAATGTATATAAGAATTATCAAGTGAAAGAAGGACAGATGTTCGAGATGTTCCGAATGGACTTTGTAATTGATGAGGATGCAAATATTTTCCTCTTAGAGGTTAACATGTCCCCTAATTTATCGAGTCAATGTAAGTCTTCAGTGATTTTTGAACATGTTTCGAGAGTTTGGGCCTAAACGTATTTCAGCTCATCCTGCGAACGCCCCAATCTACGACTCGGTGCTTCAAAACATGTTTCAATTGGTGGGGCTGACATCAACCTTCATCCAGGCCCCTTGGGAGACTTCCTTCTGCCACAACGAAACTGATCTCAACTGCCACAAAAACCCTTTCTGTATAAAATGTCTTACGCCTTCTCAACTTAATACTGTTAATCAATTAACTTCCGAAATGCTGTATCGCGGGAACTTTGAGCTCGTCTCGCCAAGCGTACATCGAGAGCCAGTTCTGCAACAAACCGCTCTGGATAAGTTCCAATTAGACTTCATGAAAAAATATTGTGAGCATGACTCTAGGTGGTGCCAAATTCAATGAGAAATAATCTACGTATTATTTTAGCAATTTTACCTTCTGTGATGATAAATAAAAAAAATTCTCTTCGTTGATTTCAATTTTTGTGCTAGATTTGGCCAAATTCTAGATTTGTTGTGCTACTCATATAAATTTCAGGAAATCAAAAAATGAGATCATTATGAACGTGATAGAGACGATTGTAAAGAGTTTTTTCGCTTCAAAGTGTGATACGTCCAAATTTGATGAATTCGTTAATGGAAATCAGGTACACTTTTATAAAGCTTCAATTACCAAAACCTGATGCAGGAGCAACTTATCGTTACAAAACTTGACGACAGCGTCCAAGTGGTTCACGCAACACATGTTCTTCCATCAGGCGCCAAGGCGATCGTTTTTACCAAATCTGCGGGAGCAAATCTGAGCGAGGATCCGACTGCTCTCAGCTTTCAAACATTCACGCAAGATGAAGAGGTCTCATACTTGCCGATCGGGCGGGCAACGAGCGCGGCTCTTGAAGCCGAAGTGCTCGAAATGGGCTCACGTGGCCGTGCGTTGATCAAGAACTTGGAGGGCATGTCGAGCGTTTCCGAGCTTGTTGCTGGCCTGACGTTTGTTTCTGAAGCTCTGGGCTCGATCAAATCTGACTCAAAGAAGGATCAAATCCTGAGATACACGGACGCGCTTTATGTGGAATGCGGGAATGAAATTTTTAACGATGGCGCAGGAGACGAGCTCTTTGACGTTTTGGAAAAGCTTGTGAAAACAATCAACCTTCAAGGGACTGATAACGCTTCTCAGTGTAAGACCTTCATCTCGTCTTGTCGTCATGTGTCTGCTGTTCGCGAGCTCGTAGACAGAATTAACAATGTCACGGGAAAAGCACTTGTTGTACCGAGAGTAGATGTCAGCAACCCTGAATCTTCTGCTCAGAAAATCGGTAAAAGCCTGATCGAGCGCTTCGGACCAGATCTCGACGATTTTGTCCGAAAAATGATCGACCAGTCGAAAAGCCCAACCCAGATCGTCAGCAGGTGTAGTCAATGCACAGCGATTTTGAGATACATGCCAGATCGGCGAGCCGCTATTGCGGAAAAACTGGAAGTCGCTCTCGAGGCAACAAATGAAGAGAAAACAGAAGATTTGAATCCGATCAAGAAGATGATCTACTCATTTTGGCAGGAAGGCATTGCGCGAAACATTCAAAAACTTGGGGAGGCAGTCCATTCGGAATCAATTGCGACCCGCGCGAAGGAGAGATATCAAAAAGAACAGACACGACGACTCGAGCTTTTTCATCAATGGCAGGAAGACATCCAGGACGAAACCGATGACATGATCATCGATTTCGATCAGAAATCGGATGTCTTTCATTTCAACGACAACACGAAGAAGCTCGAGCTTTCCTTTTCCGATCGCTGGGAGTCGCTTTTATGCGAAGTAAAGCAAATCCATGCACTTGGATTGCCAGTGAATATGAAAGTACAGCAAAATTGTCGCAAAGCTGCTCGTTTTTATCGCGCTGGAGTCTTGCTCCACCAGGTGGCGAGCTTCTACAACTCAATCGGTAGTAAAATGATTCCGTCGACAAAACCAATGCTGCTAAAGAAAGCGATTGAATTCGAAGCCCTCATCAAAAACATCGCGAAAAACGAGAAGCAAATGAAATGGGAAAATCCAGACGAGCTGGAAAAATTCGCGCGATCGCTGCAAGCCTGCTCAGAAGAGTTCAAACAAGCAAATGATCAAATAATTCAAAAGCACAACGAGCTGAAAAAACTTGTTCTAGAATTACTCAACACCGATTTAATCCGGCAGGAAGACAAGTGGAAAGGAATTGAGAGCAGTCTCCGCGAAAAAGTGGAAAACGTACGCGTTGTGTATGGCACAGATCAGTGCGAAGCGTGGCTCATTCACTGGGATCGGCAGCTTTATAAAGTGATCGACGTACATTATAAATACAGCTTGCAAACGCTGGTGGACCGATTGCCAGAGATTGAGCTCGATTTGATCTTTAACGGCGCTGGTCTATGTTTCAGGCCGGATCTGGAAACAGCTCGTACGCGATTTTATGGACATATCAAGAGAATCACGAATCTTCCGCAATCTTTCCGCGGTCTCGGCCCTGAGCGCGATCTCTTTCCTCGGATAGCACTTACAAATGCTGAAGCGTTAGTTCCAGCGTACCAGCGTGCTGAAGGCATCTTCCACAAAGTCGAAACAATTCTCGAATCTTACGCAGAGTGGATCAGCCCCGCCGTGGTCGACCTGGACTTGATCTTTTCGTCACTCAAAAATGTGAAAGATTTTGAAGACGCGCTGCGAGAGATCAAGCAAAAAGGAAAAGAAGCAGAAAAGCTTCCCGAGATCATAAAACATGACTGCATAACAGTATCCTTAACTCAATTCAAGCGACAAGTGGATGGACTCATCACGCGATGCTTCAACGAACTGTGCGGCTCAATCAAAAACTTGGTGATAGAAGAAAGCAAAGAGCTAAACAAGTTTATATCAGACTCAAAAGAAGCACTTACAGCGCGAGTAAACAGTATCGATGACATAACGCAGCAGCAATTAAAGTATCATGAAATTACGAAGCAATTATCTAGTTCGATTAAAACAAAATATGAAGAAATGAAGGAATTAATGAAACTACATCAGAATATAACACGCGAAGAAGTTTATATAGGCAGCCTGCAATCTGACTGGGAAGGCTTCGGCATCATTATCGACTCTTATGAAGCCTCAACAGAAGACAAAATCGAGCAACTGAAATCCACGACACTTGAACAAAAGAAAACATTATCAGGTCGTATTGAAGCTGTTCTCGCGAAATGGAACTCTGGAAAGCCAACTGACACGGTCGACTCGCTAAACGACAATGCCAAGATCAAAAATATATCGTCATTTATCACTGAAAAGGCAGAAGAAATGAGAACGCTTTCAGAAGAGATCGAAAAAATGGACAAGCAGCTCGGCATATTCGAACTCGAGGCGATGGAACTTGACGTTTATAATCAGCTCAAAAGTGAGATAGAAGAATACGAGTCTAACTGGAGTCTAATTGGAAAGTTCGAAGAGGCGTTTGGGGTTTTTACTAATGCAGAATGGGTGCAAGTCAAATCACGAATGCATGAATTTCAAGAGCTCGGGCAAAAATGGATGGACGAAGAGCTCACAAGCTCTACGGGAAGTCCTACTTTAATGCAAACAAGATTGAAAGAGCGTCTTCGAGGATGGCTTCAGTGTGTTCCTGCTCTTGCTCTTTGTCGAGGTGACTCATTCTCGACAGATCACTGGCTCGAGCTCTTCCGAACGATCGGAGTTGAACGCGGGACTTCTGTTGATAAGCTCAAATTATCTTCGCTTCTTGAGAAATCAAAAGAACTAAATGATTCGTCGATTCAAGAAAAACTGAAACGTATCAATGAGCGTGCTCACGTGGAAATATCAATCCGCGAGTCTTTAGCTGAAGTGGAACTTTGGGCTGGAGGCACTGAGTTTTCATTTTTGGGAGCACGTGATAGCACTGGCAAGCAGGTTCATTTGATCAAGGACTGGAGTGAGCTTCTTGGAGAGCTCGGCGATCAAGAACGACTGATTTCTACCTTGAAAGAATCACCTCATTCGATTAATTTCACTGACGCTATTGCTCTTTGGGAAAAGAAGCTCTCCACAACGAATCAGGTGATCTCCATCTTTTGCGAGATCCAACGAAAGTGGCTTTACCTCGAACCTGTTTTTTGCAAGGGCGTTTTTGCAACTGAAAAGTCTCAATTCATGTCTACCCACAGCAACATCGTCTCATTGCTTTCGCAAGCATTCCACATGAAGACTGCAGTTTCATTTTCAACAACAAACGGTCTTCTTGACAATCTCGAAAGAATTCTACAAAAGCTGCAGGCGTCACAAAGAGCACTCAGCTCATTCTTGGAAGAGAAACGAAACTCGTTCTCGAAATTCTTCTTTTTGGGCGACGATGATCTCTTGGAAATTCTCGGACGTCCGCTGTCGATCCAAACTCATCTGAGAAAGCTCTTTGCTGGCATCGCTGCGCTTGAGATACAGGATGAATCACACGTGATGGGAATCAAGTCGCTCGGAGGGGAGAAGGTCAATCTTTCCAGAAACGTGACGATTGATGATAATCCAGAAAACTGGCTTGGTCAAGTCGATGCCCTCGCTAAAGATGTTCTTAAAGGATATCTTCGTGGAAAAGGTGCTGCTCCAGCGCAGATTGAATGTTTGAGAAACCAAATTGACTTCTGCGCAAAAGCAGAGAAGGCAATTTCAACTGGATCATTATCAAAACTAAACACTGAAATGGTCGAGCTCATTCAACAGCTGGCCTCGCAGAAAGACGAAAATGATCAAGTCTCGATGGCTCGACTAACCGCGTTGATTCTTGACGCGGTCCACCACCGAGATGTCGTCAAACAAATGACCGATGAAAACTGTAAAAGCGTTGACGACTGGGTTTGGCTCAAGCAGCTACGTTTTTACTCAAAAGGGGGGAATGTTTTTGGTCAGATGATCGATTCAGTCCAGGATTATTCATGGGAGTATCAAGGCATTCCTAGTCGACTTGTGCACACTTCACTCACAGACAAATGCTTCCTGACTCTTACTCAAGCTCTGAGCCTCGGGCTTGGCGGCAATCCATACGGACCAGCTGGTACGGGTAAAACTGAATCAGTGAAAGAACTTGGCTCACTTCTTGGGCGACATGTGCTTGTTTTCAACTGCGATGAAGGTCTCGATGTAAAGAGTATGGGCAGAATTTTCATGGGTTTGTGCAGAAGCGGTGCATGGGGTTGTTTCGATGAGTTTAACCGATTGAGTGAAGTCGTCCTTTCTGCTGTATCGATGGATATTCAAAACATTCAAACTGCGCTTATGAAAAAGATGAAAGCCGTTACACTCCAAAATATCGACAACGAGCTTTCTTCACACACAGCTATTTTCGTGACCCTGAATCCTGCTGGTAAAGGTTACGGCGGGCGACGAAAACTCCCAGACAACCTTAAGGCGCTTTTTAGACCCGTGGCAATGTCCAAACCGGACATAACAACAATCGCAACGGTCATGCTTTTTGCAGAAGGCTTCCAAGAAGAAATTATTGGCCAACGACTTGTCAAGCTGTTCTTGCTTTGCCGCGACTTGCTAGAAAAACACCAACATTACGACTGGGGCTTGCGCGCATTGAAAACCGTGCTCAACACAGCTGGAAAGATGCTGCGATCGAGGGCATCTATGGGAGGTGCTATCGACGAGAAAGAAATCGCTGTGCGAGCGGTCAGCATCAACACCACATCGAAGCTGACCTTCAGCGATCTTGTGCAGTTTGATTTCTTGATTCAGCGAGTGTTTCCCGAAGTCAAGAATAAGAAACTCTCCGATTCGGCCATGGAACAAAGTCTGAAAAAAGTCTGCGACTCTGAGGGAATTTACTTTTATCCCGAGTTTGCAAGAAAATGCTTGGAACTCAGTGAGCAACTCGAGCAGCGGATCGGTGTTGTTGTCTGTGGTCCACCTTCAAGCGGCAAATCGGTTCTATGGAAAACTCTTGGCGACGCTTTTGCGCCCGAAAAGGGCTCACTGAAAATCCACTATATGAACCCGAAGGCTGTTTCGCGAGAGCGTCTTCTCGGGAAAATGGATCCCGACACGAGAGAATGGACGGATGGAATTCTCACAGCTGCTGCTCGTCAGGTTAACCGAGAACTGGAACATCACCATTGGATAGTGTGCGATGGTGAGATCGATCCTGACTGGATCGAGGCGCTCAACTCTGTGCTTGACGATAATCGTCTGCTGACACTTCCAAACGGAGAGCGAATTCAATTTGGTAACAACGTCAACTTTCTTTTTGAGACTGCGGACTTGCGCCATGCTTCTCCCGCAACAATTTCGCGAATGGGAGTCATCTTCCTTTCGACAGAAGAGATCGATGCTTTTAAGATCGCTTCCTCGGTTATTGGCAAATTAGCGCCAACTGAATCGTTAAAAACGGAAGCGATTCAATGGAGCAAGGCTATCCTTCTTCGAGGAATCAACTGGATCGAGCAGCATCCAGAGCACGTGATTTCTCGCCGAAGCAAACTGATCAGGCTGCTGGATGGAGTTCGATATCAGGACTGGAGCGATGTAACTAAAGAAAAATTCGTCATCGCAGGATTTAAGAGTATCTCGAGCGGATTATCCGTAGCCGGTCGTCAGAAACTCGCTGAAAAGGTCTACAAAGAAATTGGACTCGCTGCAGATCTGACCATGACCGTCGACGCTAGTGGAAATCTACAGGCTCCGAGTGCATCTCATGATGGAGAAATTGTCGCGACCAAGTCCTTGCTTGCCAACTCTGAAAGTCTGAAGCACTGGATTAACTCAGGCGTGCGAGGAGTATCGCTCCTCGGAAATGACGGCTGTGGCAAGAGTCTGCTTGTGAAATATTGTCAAGGCCAGTTTCCTTCTTGCAATTTTGTCGAAATGAATTGCTCAAGCATGTCGAGTCCAAGCGAACTTGTCACCATTATCGAGTCTGTCGGGATAATAGGCCAGGGCAAGAACGGCCGCGTGATTCGTCCCAAAGGCTTCGAGCAAGCGATCATTCTAGTGCGCGGCGTAAATATTCCGCAGAAAGACAAGTGGGGAACAAACATGCTCTACGCTTTCCTGACACAGCTTATCTCCCGTGGCGGCTTCTACAACGAAGAACGAGAGTTTGTTACGATTGAAAAGTTCAAGTTCATCGTCACTTCCAACCCAAGCCGTGGCCAAGTGGACATGCGCCTCTCGTCAATCGTGCAAACACTCGTCCTTGAAGTGCCAAATGACAGGGAAGTACAGAAAATCTGCAAGCACTTCTGGAAGACGAGTTTTCCAAATGGACCTTACGAAGATATGGCATCTTCAACTGCCCGCGCATTCTCTAATTTGACCGCTCAGCTTGGACCAAAGGAAGCGCCGCATTACAACTTTTCTCTCAGCCACCTAAATCAGTGGGCGAAGGCCTGTCAGAGCTTCAAGAGCAAAAATCATTGGGCTGTTTGGAAGTTCGAAGCCGATCGGATTTTCCGCGATCGAATGATCAATCAAGATCATGAGCGGATTTACGATACTGCGTTTCAAGGAGCAACTATGGAAAAGGAGATGTTTTTCCCGAAAGGAGACGGCCGACTTCACGTGATGAACACCAAAGACTTGCAAAAGCGCTTGTTAGAGACAAGCGGCAACTTTGAACGTGAAATTCGAGACTTACCGACAGGCGGGCTCGTCTTATCAACTCAGCTCACGCAATCCATCGTCTCGGTAACTTCCCAGTTATCGAATAAGGGCGGTAACATTGTGCTTATCGGTCCATCAGGTTCTGGCCGTCGCACTGCTGTCCAGCTAGGCGCCTATTCACTTCACTTTGACGTGATGTCGCCATCGGTGACGAATGTGAGCGATAAGGCTGTCAAGAATTTCTTCCGGAGCGCACTTGGCGCTGCTTCTATCGAGCAGAGTGAAAAATTTTGAGAAATTTTAGCTAAGCTAAGCTAGCTAAGCAGAAGCCAAAAAAAGCTAAGCTAAGCTAG
>JAOXNJ010243052.1:3686-15290 GCA_028566655.1 Metis holothuriae | reverse complement strand
CTTTTGTATGTACACGAAAGTTGAAGTTCGAATGCGGCTAATGTTTGCCTCCTGCATTTGGTGCTTTGGCCTCGAGGCGATCGCATGTGCTATCTATGTTTGTCGATAACAGTCCGACTTCGGAAGCTTTATTTCGTGCTTGTTTGCGGTTTGAAGTCTGGCCAAGGCATTCCCACAATGCAGAGTTGGAGAGGGCGTGGCGCCGCAACCGCAAACACTAGGGCAATCAACAGGAATGTCGTTTGGTCCCACGACAATAGAGAGGGAGGGCCCAGACGAGTGTTTCCACATAGTCGAGTCAGGATGTCTTCAGGCCAGTCGACTTCTAAGCAACTCTCTGACCAAAAGGCTTATTTGCTCGCAATTTTCGCTTTCTGTGGCGTCTCTTTAACTGCTGTAGTAGTGTGTCATTAAGGGTCGCAGTTAAGTGAGGCAATTGATGGCGATCAGCTCGTTAGCAACACTTGAAGTGACTGACTCTCTCACGTCGAGTGTTGTGATGCCCGGTGTCGTTGATTGCGAGGCCAATTACACTCACAAGTGCACTGGGAGCCGAACACTTGTTGCTGTCGTCTCTCTCTGCAGTCAACAAATTTGTCTTGGCAAAGTCTGCAGATCCGTTTCGCAAAACGTGTTCACTTTGCCATTTTCGCCATGTGCAGACGACAAAGGAGAAGCAGAAGTGCATTGATCAGTCTGGCTTCGTGGTCACTACCTATTGCAAATCGGCCACTCAATACTGTTTGGAGAGAGTTGCTTGACTACACTGCTGCTGTGTCAGAGATGTTTACTTTGGCATTGACAGGGACCAAATGTATGCGTTGACGACGTAGATACGCAAGTGTGCAAATTTTTTGCGTTTAGTAGGTGGCCCCAAATCGATCGATCCCAGATTGACGTCGTTTGCGTGCCTGAGCTTTTAGCCTTGCCAAACGCAGACTTGGGGTGACTTCGTCGGAAATCGTTTCTGCAACGGATAGCCAGTGGATAAGACGGACTGGCAAACCGGTCGTGGGCCCCGCAAGTCGTTCGTCAACGACGCATAACGACATGGACGACCCTAACGATCCGAGACACTTCGACGAAGATCTCTCATCACTACTTAGACTCACTTTAGGTTCACAATCAGCAGTGTTGACCAGCCCATTGCCAGAGTCGGCGGCCCTCCTTAGCTTCTTGTATTCAACTTCAGATGTTTCAATGAGGGTTGTGGCCGCATTTGAAGTGCTATAAGTCTACTTGTTTGACCACTTGCTAGAGGTCATTCTTTGTACTCTGTCAAGATACAAGTGTTCACCGGATTCTATGTAGTTTTCACGTGTTTCTTTTTTTTATCGGAACTAACTTTCAGATTTGGTGGAAAGTGCATTTGTGGTTTTGTGCCAAAATTATAGTGCAATTTTGCACGCAATGCAACGCTTTATTGCTTTATGACGTGGTCCTATCCGCATGCATTCGCAACCGCTGTCAATCATGTGCGACTCACTTGTTAACTGAAGAATTGTGTAGCATAATCTGTGCAAATTGGTACACACCGCAAGTGTTTCTGTAGTTGGAAATGAGTGCATGTGTATCCAATGTTGTATGATGTTTCTTTCCACGTTATCACTGCTGTGTTTTGCTCTTTTCTAGTCTGACGTGGCCATATCCGGCTCCGCCACCCAGAGACCATTATCGTCGGGCAGTTGATTGATTGATCGGTTAGTTGGTTGATTGATCGACTGATTGCAACGATGTCCTGGACGGACAAGCGCATTTCGCTGCCGTACGTGGCGAACAACCGCTCGCCGTTGTTCTTCCCGAATTCGTCGTACGCGAAGCGCAACATCGACGAGCACGTGGTGATCAAGGGCACGCTGCGCAAGTTGTCCAAGCTGCACCGGCGCTGGTTCGTGCTGTACTCGGCCACGGCCGTGTCGCCGGCGCTGCTCGAGTACCACGACAACGAGCGCAAGTGGCGCGCCCACAACCCGCCCACGCGCGACGTCGTGCTCAAGAAGTGTCTGAACATCTGTCGCAAGCAGACCTCTAAGGACGCCAAGCACAAGCACGTGGTCTGTCTCTTCACCCTCGACGACTGCCTGGGCATCGTCTTCGAGGACGAGAGCGAGATGCTCATCTGGCTCAACCACCTGTTAGAGCACCAGAAAGGAGTCAGCGACGGACGCATCCCCAGACCCACCTACGAGCACATCTGGCAAGTCAGCGTCAAGGTATAAACGAAAGTTTAAACAATATGAGTACATAATTTACATTGTGATAATCGATTAATCCTTTTCCTCGATCGTGCTTAGAACTTCAAGCCCAGCGACTCTCGTAACACGTTCTCCATGAACGGCACGCACCGGTTGTGCGTGACGCCCAACAGCCTCGAGTTCTTCCCGGTCGGGTCGGAGACGCCAATCAGCTTCGACATCTTCAGTCTGAAGCGATCCATGGCCCAAGGTGACGAGTTCAGACTCGAGGTCGGGGGCACGTCCGTTTCGGGCAGAGGCATGCTAGTCATGCATTGTGAGGACAAAGAGAGCGCCGCAAATCTCTATCGAGTGGTATTACTCCTTTAAATCAATATCTTCTAAGCTGAAATTTACCCAAAATTTGTAAAATGGACTAACAATGGCCTGTTTTTGGCAGATTTCGGAGACAACTCGCGACCGTCAGGACGAGCGCGAGGTGGGCAAGAGTCGCAGCATGCGGCGCGAACACAACAGACGCGAAAGCAGTCAACGAGCGTCACATCTCACTTCGCCCACTTCCACCATGCCGAACTCGTCCAGCGTCGCCTACAGACCTAGATCAGAATCTTGGTACGTCTTACCACTATGCATCTACAAGAGCAAATGTAAAATTCCATTATTTGAAATTGTTTCATTTTATTCCAAAGCTCAAAAATCGGCGGTGGAGGCAGCGGTTCTGCGTCCAGTAATTTGGTTGGCGTTGCCAAGCAGTCTTCGAAGACAACATCGACGAATTTGCAACAACAGCCACCAGACGCCTTCCAATCTCTCACCATTGGTCGACAAAGGTAATTCATTGATATCTGTGGTAACAAAGTAAGAAACATGCTTTAAGATCGGCGCAATTATTTGAATAATACGCGAGCATTGTGCACTTCGTGTTATTTTCCACTTGGAAAAATAATGAAAACTACGGCTTTCCTCGTTTTTCTTCTCTGCTTGGGGAACCAGTTTTCCCTGTTGGACAACAAATGTCGAAAACAACCCTTAGAGTGCACCTTGAGCTCATCAAGCGTTTCTCACCTTCTCCTTGTTGTTTCCAGGACAACAAGCGAGGGGACGCCTTTGGATTTACGTAGTCGCTTCAACAACCGCGGCTCAAAGCAAGTATGGAGCCTGGTCGGATCGCCTTTAAGTCCCAGTCCAGCCTCGTTCGGTAGCTCCGATTCCACCAACTCCATGGACGACACCGACTCCATACCCGAACGGCGTCTCTGTAAGAAAAAAATTTCTTTGTTTTTTTAAAAATTATTGTTTCTCGAATTCATTTTACATTCATTTCTGCAGTGCCTTCAACTTCGCACGATGCGCAGGCGACGATCCCTGAAGAGAGCTCTGGGGAGGCTTCGGTCGATCCCAAAGCCAATCGCGAAGACTATTATAGAAGCAAGGCAGAGAACAAGAGCAACAACATTGCACACAGACGCTTACCCTCAGGTGAACTTGTGCACTATACGTCCATCGACACGGCCAATTACAGTGGGACGAACGTCGATGACAGTCAATGCCCAACCCACTATGCTTCGATTGACCGAGAGCAGCCTACGACAACAGCGACAACAGCTACTTCGAGCGATGATTACATGGCAATGACTCCTACTGCAGTGACCAAGCCGGATTATCAGGCCCCTCCTCCCTCCTCCTTGGCCGTGGCGTCCGCTTTGCGCATCGACACCGAGGAGAACAACAACAAGAAGGGCTCCAAGCCGAGCGACAACAATAGTAACGGCAACAGTGACTATTGTGTAATGACCCCACCAAAGGTGAAGACCTTGCCAGACACGCCTGAGAGCGAAAACTACCGACCAAGACCCAACGGTGGCAATCACAACGCCTTGGCGTCGCTCATAATAATGTCGCAGAAGCACACGAGCGAGGACTCGACGACCACAACCACTACCACGGAGCGCGACGAGTCCTACGAGCTAATGAGTCCAGTGAACGTGGACACCGACTTGCTCAAGGACTTCCACCAGCTGTCGCATCCCACTCGCAATGACACAAGTCCAAACGAGCCCAAACCCAGTGTACCACGGGATCAGCGACAACTGGTACTGAAGAACGCCTCGTCGATGTTGCCGTCGTCGCCCGACATGAGCAGTCCTGAGCCCACGATGACCATTGACTACGACCAAATGGACTACGTGCCCATCGACTTCTCGTCGGACACGCGGCTGTTGTCCTCGCTCTCCATCCCCATGGCGCGCATCAACGTCGACTCGCCCCACAGCTCCCTCTCCACCACTCCCCACAACATGAGCGAGAGCAAGCAGGAGGCCAACGACAACAGCGGCGGCTTCAACAGCGTCGTGGTCAAGGCCTACCTGAGGCTCGAGAGCGATGAGACGAAGACCGATGCCACTGCTCCTACCACCACTACAACTACCACGACGTTGTCGTCAAAGTTCATCGATATTCCTCCTCGAGGGTTGCAATCGTCCTCCTCGAAGGCGTCCACGGCGAGCAGCAGTCGGTCGACAATGGCCGGCGCACTATGCAAGGTGTCGACGACGCCCCCGTCGCTCTCCTCGGCAGGCAGTTCGAGTCAGAGTCCCAATCTGCTAATGCGTTTGTTCAGAGGTCGCACGGGGTCCATGCCATCAAAGCCGAATCGCAGTGGTCGACGACGACATCGGACGCAGAGCGAGGGCGAGAAGGAGTTGGACCTGGCCACGAACCCCGACGAGGACGAGGAGGAGGAAGAGAAAAAGAGCAACCGACGATGGATGAGTTGACGGCAAATCTACTCGCTCTCTTAAATGCTGTGATAGCCTCTCGGGGCCCTTGGATCAATCAACCTGGATGGATCATTGTCTGGCACATTGTTGCTGCATACTGTTTGAAGGTGTGGGAATCGCATCTAGAATGTTGTCGTTTACACTTGATTGTGACTCCCATTCTGTCGATTTCAATTGTACCGTTGCCCCTAATCCCACACTGTCAGAGTCCAACTGCCACTGCAGCAGATTGATTTCCTGTCTTGTGAACCTGACATGCGTGTGACTGTGTCAAACCATCCTCGTAACGTAACCACAATACTAACTAGTACCCCACATACCGTACATCAATTGCCAAGCACCACTTGTAATCAATCAATCTAGTTGTGCTTATGTGTTGCACGCGTGTACACCTACCTAATGCAATCAACTGCCATCTTTTAACCAGAAAGAAGCCACCCAGCCGAATCTCACCTACCTCTCTTTCATAGGCGATCTCTTTTCAGGTTGTAGGGCAATCATCGCTGATCTTCATCGAGAATCTGGTCGGGCACAGCCCTAAACATCACTCTCTGGAAGAGTGACTTTTAGAGAGGAAAACTCGAAGTGTCGCTACCCTAGTCAAGCCCTTCATACTCGTACTATAGGTGGTTGAACCGGTCAGACAAGTCGGGGCCCGAGGGCAAGTTTGGAGCCGGCTTTATCTCCGCCGCATTATCTTAAGTAGACAGCAGTCGTCGCCAAGTGGTTGTCGTAGCACACCATGGCGTCCATGTTGTCGATGTTGTTCTTGGTGTCGGCGTTGCTGACGCTGAGCACAGGCTCGGTGTTGCCGGCGCTGCCGCCGCAGAACCACGGCCACATGCCGAACCCGAACGCCATCAGCCCCTCGCACGTGCGCACACCCTTGCCGCGGTCCTCGGTGTTGCCGAAGAACTTTAGCTGGAGGGACGTGAACGGCACCAACTATCTGACCATCTTGCGCAATCAACACGTGCCCACGTACTGCGGCTCGTGCTGGGCGTTCGCGGCCACGTCCTCGTTGAGCGACCGCATCAAGATCGCAAGGAGGGCCAGGTGGCCCGACGTCAGCGTCTCGCCCCAGATGCTTATCTCCTGCGGACCCGGCCACGGTTGCCACGGCGCCGGCGTCGGCGACGCCTACGACTTTATCCGCGCCAACTACATCACCGACGAGACCTGGCACACCAATAATCAATCAATTATCATCTGATAATCACTTTATTGATCGCTTAACGAGTGTTGTTGGCGTCTTTCAGCTCCATCTACAGGGCGCGCGGCCACGACAACGGCGTGCCGTGCTCGGCGCTGGAGACGTGCGAGGACTGCAAGCCGTCGGGCAAGTGCTTCAGGCCCAAGAAGTTCCTCAAGTACACCGTGGACGAGTTCGGCAGGGTGGAGGGCGACACTGTGGAGGAGCAGGAGCAGAACATGATGCAGGAGATCTACAACAGGGGCCCCATTGCGTGCGGCATGGCCGTCACACTGGCCATGGAGAACTACACGGGCCCGGGCGTGTTCACGGACACCAGCGGCTACACTCAAACCAGCCACGACGTCTCCATCTTCGGCTTCGGCGTCGACGAGAACACCGGGGAGAAATTCTGGCACATTCGAAACTCATGGGGACAATATTGGGTATTTTTTTTCTTTTAACCAAATTTTGGAGAATATTCGATTAATTGGTTCCGTATGTTCAGGGCGACGGTGGCTTCTTCAAGCTGAGACGAGGCATCAATAATCTCGCCATTGAGGGCGGCAAATGCTTCTGGGTAAACAATTCACTAAATCATGTATAATAATGACCGTCACTGTTTACGATAAAGACATAACATGAATCCCTGTTTGTATATTGAACCCATAAGGCGACTCCCCTGGACACTTGGAGCGAGCACGAGGAGCAGTCCATGTCGTCGGACAAGGCGTCTTCGTCGCCGTTGTTGTCGTCGAACCTCATCTCGACGGACTTGTTGTCGTCCAGCCTGTCCAAGTTGCAATTGTGGTCGCCCCTGCGCAATTTGATGGCAAAAATCACC
This sequence comes from Metis holothuriae, assembly GCA_028566655.1. NCBI lineage: Eukaryota > Metazoa > Arthropoda > Copepoda > Harpacticoida > Metidae > Metis > Metis holothuriae. Next base: position 8,279 of record JAOXNJ010243052.1, on the reverse strand, counting down.
CACAATTCCTTCCTGGCCAAGCATTATGCCCAACCCAGTCGTCGTGCCGGGCCCAAAAGCCTGCCTGATGCGAACATTTCGTCCGTTATTTTGACGCCGAGGCCCCAAGACACAGTGAAGGACGAAGAAGTGCCCGAAAAATGGGATTGGCGCGACGTAAACGGCACCAATTATCTCTCCTGGAACGTGAATCAACACATTCCAGTGTACTGCGGCTCCTGCTGGGCCCAAGGCCCGACTTCGGCTCTGGCAGACAGATTCATTATTGCGGATCGCAATAAGTACGAAAATCTGGCGCTCGCCGTGCAAGCCCTCATCAACTGTCCCGCAGATCACGGAGGATGCAACGGAGGGGACCCCATAACAGTCTACAAATTCGCACACTCCTTCGGCGTAATAATCTGTCCTTCACTCTTAAGAAAAGACAGGAAAATCATGCTTTTTCCAGATAAAATTGAATTTAAGCAGTACTTGAAGACGAATGATTGCAATTGCTCAGATGCCACATGTGACCTGTCAGCCGTACGAGGCGCGGAACCCCGTGGACTACGAGGACGCGTGCGAGGAGCTGGACTTGCGCGTGTGTCGCGACTGCGGCTGGCCGCCGCCGCAGAACGGGTCCATGGGCCACTGCTGGCCCAAGGAGAAGTACGACAAGTTCTACGCCGCCGAGTTCGGCACGCTCAGCGGCGTCATGGACATGAAGAAGGAGATCTTCAAGCGCGGACCCATCGGTCAATAGAACTTAAACTAATGCATCTATCAAATCCCTAATGATAATTAATGGTTGATCCAGCGTGCGGGATGGACGCGACGCTGCGGTTCGACGATTACTCCGGCGGCATCTACTCGCAGACGATGGAGCCGTCGTCGCTGGTCTTCAACCACGAGATCAGCATCGTCGGCTGGGACCGGGACGAGCGCAGCGGGCAGGACTTCTGGATCGGCCGCAACTCCTGGGGCACCTACTGGGGCGAGGCCGGCTTCTTCCGCATCCAGATGCACGAGGACAACCTCGGCATCGAGACGCAGTGCATCTGGGCCGTGCCAAAACTATGAGGCCTTTCTACAGTAGTGACTAAGAATTGAAATCAATTAAGGGAAATTGGAGACCAAAAAGGGCCATGAAATTCGATTTAACAGGCATTTTGGGTATGCTTAACATCATTCATGTCAGTAATCAAGACTTAGGTTGATGCACTCAACTGCTACACTTACTGAAATAAACGAGCTAATAATGCTTGTTAGACTTGGGGAAATCAATAAATGAAGTGGATTTTTTTTATTCGTTGGAAAGATTGATGTCTCTAAAAGGAAATTTCTCCCAATAACATGCACAATATTTACGTTAATTGAGATTTTGCGAGAAACTATCGTAAAAAACAACTGATCTCATGCCCAACATGAGTTATCTACTGTATGCATACTCTAAAGGTAGAACAGATACATTTCTTCCGTTGAGCCTATTCCTCGTTTTTCGTCATTAGCAATCTTTTCTTCTTTTTCTACTTTTTTTATCTTCTTCAAATACGATTTTACTTTGGCTTATGATTCGACTAGTAACCACCCCTTCAATTCCTTCCATAATCAATTTAATTATTAGAAATTACTTGTTGCAGCTTCATTTTCGTGACTTGTTTTGAGCTTTTCTTGTCTTGGGGCCAAAAGGTTCAAAGAATCTTTCGAACTCCTGGCCGTTTTCCGTCAAAAGTTCGAAGAATTCTTGGAACCTTTGGCTTATTTCGGGCCAGGGTTCGAAAATGGGGAAGAAATGTGTCTGAAAAAATGCGAATGCTTTTGACAAAGAGCTCTATAAAATATTATTTATTGCTTAATCATTGAAAAGGGGTTAAAGTAGTAAAATTGCTTCATTGATTGCCATGCTTTTGTTATCAGCAACATCGAGCTAGAAACCAATACATGACAACAGTTAAAATAAACGATTTACTGCTTGTGCATTACTTGCATTCGGTACTCTGGATATAATAAGATGAGGCAATAACGATTCAATTTTGTAGATAACAGACTAACCTAGATTTTTAATTAAGTCCTGATCAATATGCCGAAGAAGTCGTTGCTCTCCTTGCTGTTGTTGTTCCCGTGGTGGCCGTCGGCGGCGATGGCCACGCCCAACATCTTGCTGATCGTGGCCGACGACCAGGACCTCAGTCTGGAGCCAGCAATGACTAAAACGAGGCAATGGTTGATCGAACAAGAAGGAATTGATGTAGAGAAGAGCTTCGTTACAACGCCCATCTGTTGTCCTAGCAGATCCTCGCTACACACAGGTCACTTTGAACCATTCTTTATTAAATGTTCATTTAATATTTTAAAATTAAAGATTTGCACTAATGAAAATTTCTGTATTTAAAGGTCTGTATCAACACAGTACTAGGGTTTGGAACAACACTGTGAGTGGCAATTGCTGGGGCAATGATTGGCGCCAGGGCCTCGAATCCAACGCCACAATCGCGGCCGTGATCAAGGAGCACTCCATCAACAACTACACCACCGCCTTTTTCGGTATGTTTTGGGAAAACTATACAAATCCAAATGTTATTTTTTGAAAAAAATCATAATTTTGAATAATTTGCACAGGCAAATATTTGAATCAATACGGCAAACGCGGCCAGCACGAAGTTCCCTTTGGCTGGGATCACTGGGCAGGTCTCGTGGGCAATTCGCGGTATTACAATTACACTTTGGTGACGAATAGAGGAGATATTGAGAGACACGGAGAAAATTATGAGGAAGACTACTTGACCGACGTCATCACCAGGAAGGCCTTGAACTTCTTGGACAACAACTTGAGCAAAGACAAGTCACCCTTCTTCCTAGTATTGTCGCCACCAGCGCCACATGCGCCCTTCACACCCGCACCGCAATACAGGAATCACTTTGCCAACTTCAAAGCTCCGAGGACACCCGCATTTAATGCAATTGGCAATCAAACAGTAAATATGAAATATAGTTCTGATTGTGCTCTACAACTTTTATTATTAAGAAATGTTTTCATCGATTTCCTCTCCAGAATAAAAAGCATTGGTTAGCCCAGAATGCTGAACCCTTGTCGCCTTCCACAGTGGACAAGTTGGACGAGGTCTACAGAGACAGGCTGAGGAGCCTGATGTCCGTGGACGACATGGTGGACGCTGTAATGAACAGATTGAGCCTCAGTCAAGTGTTGGACGACACCCTCGTCATCTACACCTCCGACCACGGCTACCACTTAGGCACCTTCGCCCTGGCGCTCGACAAGAGACAGCCCTACGACACCGACATCAGAGTGCCTCTCTACATCAGGCACTTGATGATTACTTCACCAATCAATCAATCAGTCATCCTTTAATTGATTGATCCATTCAATGATTTTATCTCAGACCTCCTTTGAATGCGAAGAGGATGATTAACGCCTTGAGAAACCGCCTAGTGTTGAACCTCGATCTGGCCCCCACAATACTCGAGGCCGCCGGCGTCGACCCGGCCTTCTTCGAGCACATGGAGGGCATCTCCTTCTGGCAAAATCAGGAGAAAAACAACAAAGACGTCGAAATCAACAATTATGAAAGTTTGAAAAATGAGGAAAATGAAGACTTAGACAAAAAACACTACTTTGAAAACAAGTTGGAGGATCGCGATTCCTTCTACGTCGAGTATTCGGGCGAGTACAACGCCGCCATCGACGCCAACTGCTTCAACAACAACGACGAAGAGGACACGTCTAACTTGGGCGTGGCCTACTGCACGGAGAAGTACGAGTGCAGGTGCGAGGACAGCAGGAACAACAGCTACGTCTGCGTGCGGACGTGGGGCGACAAGGAGAACACTTTGAACTGCGTCTTCCACGACGACAACCACTTCATTGAGATGTACGACATCAACAACGATCCCTTCCAGCTGGTCAATCTCGCCAATCAAAGGAACTACCAAAATGTTGAGGATCGGCAGGATTACCGCATTGATGTCATCGCTTAAGGAAGTTTGATAGCGGATTCTCATTAATTGGATCAAGAGGGAATATTACGAGCAACTTACGTGTTGTTAATAAAGGAATTTTGGGGCATTTTATGTAGGTGATCGACTCTGTGATTTGTTTGATTAAATCGTGCAAGGAACAAGAGACAGTGTTTTGTGACTCTGGTCGAGATCTTTGCTGCATGTTTGTCATTTTGCACAATATCAAATGAATGTTGAATCCACCATGGGGATGGGACAAAACCAAGGAACCTGCTTGCACAAGCTCACTTAAAAAGCACTGAGTGGCCAAGGAACAATAGAAGTCGATTTACAAGACACGATGAAGAACAGAAAACATTGATACATATTCATGCAAACTTATACATACTGTAGATCTGAGGACAAATCCATCTTTAGGGTTGGTCAAGTGGGTCCAAATCAATGCCCTTACTGAATTAATAGTTAAGTTAGTAAAGAAAATACTTATCAACCCCCTTTTCAATATTCTGAATCCATGTCATTTCGTTTGCCTAGTCCCATTCCATAAGCCTCTCTTTTGCCCAAACCCATTCCATAAGCCTCTCTTTTGCCCAAACCCATTCCATAAGCCTCTCTTTTGCCCAAACCCATTCCATA